>WTXH01000059.1:0-168749 GCA_022376555.1 Russula compacta | reverse complement strand
ACTTGGGAAGACCACTACAAAGAAGTAATCAAAGTCTTAGAGGTCTTACAAGAAAATGACCTCTATCTCAAACCAGAGAAGTGCGACTTCCACAAAACAGAAGTGGAATATCTAGGAATGCTAGTAGGAAGTGGACATGTCAAAATGGATCCAGTCAAAGTCAAAGGAATTACAGACTGGCCCATCCCCATGACAGTCAAAGAACTCAGGGCCTTCCTAGGCTTTGGGAACTTCTACAAAGACTTCATTGATCATTATTCCCTAATTGCAGGACCACTTCATGAACTAACAAAGAAGAGCAAGAAATGGGAATGGAGTCAAAAAGCCAATGAAACATTCCAATACCTCAAGAATAAATTCACATCCTACCCCATCCTCAGGAATGCTGATCAAACCAAACCATTCACACTAGACACAGACACATCAGACTATGCCATTGGAGCCACCCTAACACAAGAATTTGAAGATGGACAACACCCAGTTGTGTTCTTTCAAAGTCACTCAACCAGGTGGAATGCAACTACAACATCTATGATAGAGAACTGCTGGCAATAGTATCAGCAGTTAAATTCTTCAAACACTTCCTTCTAGGAGCTAGGCATCAAATCAAAGTATGCTCAGACTATGACAACCTGAAATATTTCCGAGTGGTGTGAAAAGTAACACCTAGACAAGCAAGATGGATGAACTACTTGGCAGACTATGACTTCATCATCCATCACTTTCCAGGAAAACAAAATACCATTGCAGACCTTCTATCACGAAGAAAAGACCTTGAAGAGGGGGTAAATAATGAACAAACTACCATCCTCCCTGACAACCTATTCATTCGAACTCGCTACCTCCCAAATGACAACAAGAAGTGACAACAAACCCTCAAAGAAATACACGATGCACCCACAGGTGGCCACCCAGGGATCTCAAACACTTGGGACCTAGTCAAAAGACACTACCATGGCCCCAAACTTTGAGAATTTGTTGAAAAATATGTCAAAGGATGCACCAAATGTCAAGAAAATAAGACCATCTGAACTGCGAAAGCCCCTTTACACCACTTTGACACCCCAGCAGAAGAAGGACCTTTCCAATATGTGTCCATGGACTTCATAACAGAATTACCAAAGTCTAAAGGATATGACACCATCCTCACCATTGTGGACCAAGGATGTTCCAAAGCAGTCAAATTCCTACCCTGTAACAAGGAAATCACCAGAGAAGGAGTGGCACAACTGTACCTTCAGCACCTCTTTCCCTGGTTTGAAACCCCCAAATGTATCATATCCGACAGAGACCCTCGTTTCACTGGAAATTTCACAAGAACCTTATGCAAAGCAATAGGCACCAAACAAAACCTTAGTACCACATTTCACCCCAGAACTGATGGACAAAGCAAATGCATGAATCAATGGGTTGAAACATTCCTGAGACACTTTGTCAATGGAAGACAAGACAACTGGGCTACATTGTCACGCTGGACTGAGCGTGGCGGTTCTGTTGATGTTTCTGTCTGGCAGCCTCCTTGGCTGCTTGTTCTCTTTGTATGAGGGGTAGGGCATCTGGCCTATCTCTGTCCCTCTGCTGTATGTGTAGGATGATATCTGCGTCAGTGACCATCATCTTGGTCGTCTTCTGTGGAGTTCTAATGCCTTGTTAGAACGGCTGTGGGTAGTGGTGGTGCTGGCTGCTGTCATTCCCTATCTCCTGAAGGAGGAAGGGGATCTAGATGTGAAGGAGTCAATTTGGATACTTAAGACGTGTATCCAAAGGAAGGGATGTCTGGAGTGCTGATACGCCTTGTATTGCACTTAGTTCATTGATATGCCACTAAGGTCGTGAATGGAAGGAGCTGCTCCTTCCTGCTGGGTTTCTGGTGCAGATAGGGTGATTCTATAGAGCACTGAGAGGTCCATTACTCAGTGACCTTTGTCTGTCTGAAGCGAAGAAAGGCAACACCTTTCTGAGCACTTAACATATGTGTCGGAGTTTGAAGAGTTCCCAATCGGGACTCGGTTTACTAGATATGGTAGATTAAGTGAAACATGTCACTAAGTCGCTTAGCAGACCCTAGGGTACATTCTAGGGCGCAAGTGGGAGGGGAAAAGGGGCTGTGAAGCTTCGGATCACTCGGAGGGTTGCTCTGAGAATGTCTAGGATTCACAAGAGACCAAGCTTAAGGCTTTGGTCCCATTCTATGAGCATATTTATACATGACTATTTAGGCGGAGTTCCCAGCAGCGATTGACGTGTTTCAGCAGCAGTAAGGCCACAAAAACCATCAGCAGATTAGTGTAAGTATTTTAGTAAGTAGCCAAGGCAACACAACAGCAGTCTGGAGTGGCAAAAGCATAATAGAGGGTGTGTAAAGTAGGGTGGGGGAAGTGATGACAACTCTGGCCGGACTGTGAGAAATACGTACATATATGGACAGAATATTAGTAAGCATAAGCATCCCAACTGTCCACCACAACATACATACCTTCCAGTGGCGGAATTTGCTCACAATTCATGGAAACATGAAGGAACATGCCACACACCCCATCAATTAATCATGGGATGTAACCCTCAGGCAATTTGGACAGAAGGAGATGAAGAAGTACCAGCTGTAGACATCAGACTCAAGGAACTAACCAAAGCAAGGGAAATTGTGCATCAAGCCCTACAGAAAAAGACAACCATAACAAAACCAGTCAGAACATTCAAGACTGGAGACGAAGTCTGGCTAGATGCACAAAACATAAAGATGAAGGCACCATCAAAAAAGAACTTGCCAGCACACATGCATATACATCCAGTGTTTCATATAGATCTATTATTGCCCTATATGGAAACCATAGAGTACGGCATCCCATTCAAGCGCCCAGCACCTGAAACCATCAAAGGAGAAGAAGAATATGAAGTAGACAAAATCATTGCAGAAAGGAAACATGGCCGAAAAAGACAACGGCAATACTTAGTCAAATGGAAAGGCTACCCCACATCGGACAATTCATGGGTCAGCAGCAATGACCTACATACGCCGGAGCTACTTAGCGAATTCCACCAATCTCAATCACCCAAGCAGCTATAAAAGCACCCTCCAAACCACCTTCAAATGACAGCAGTGAACCCTCACTACTACACTTCAGTTCCTACCTACAACCCCACTCACAAATGCACTCCTACCCCACCACCACTCCCACCATTCCTAACTTTCACAACATTCAATCCCCAAACCAATCAACATGTCCACCATCCTAACCTCCTTTGAATGAGCCACCTCCCTATCCTGCTACAACCCATTCTCTGTCCTTAATCTTGAGGATTGTGCCAGTAGTGATGCCAGCACAGTATGCTCCCCCTTGCCTCCTCCTTTGGAACCAGAATCCCCCACTTCCGAGACCTCTGCAGATGCAACCTGGCTTGCAACCAGGTTGTATGCCCTCCTCAATGTTTTCAACTGAAAGGAACAAAACAATCAGGACACAGACACCACCCTTGTTACCCCCCCAGATGGCAAATGCGATGACTCAAATGGAGGAACCTCCATACTCATGCATAACACTATAACAAATAATGTCTCAAACACCCTTTGCCACCTCCAGTACAAATGACCATGTGCATATGAAGAGGGGGAGGAGCAGGACAAGAAAGTATGGACCAGTAATGAGAACCAGAGAGAGAACCAAGAGCAGGACAACTGGGAAGAGGATAATGCAGACTGCCACCCTGGAGAGGGGTGGATCACCACCACTGATGAACCCTTCACAGTCCCCCTTCCAAACAGCAGAGCCACCCCAGCTGCCTACCACAAATACCATGTCCAGAACACCAAATACCCCCTTGTTAGCACCCATCAGGGCAGAAGGGAGCCAGTCTACACCGCCCTACTTTGTCCCAGCCTGGTACCATACCCATGCCCACACATTATGCCTCAACAGAAGCACATCTTCTCAGGAAGAGAGCCCTTTGCCCAAGCAGTCACCTGGGCCACAGCAGATGTCACGCTAGGATGTCATGTGTCTTAGTGTGAGGGTTCGAGTTCAGTTCAGTTCATTGATGTCACACTAGGACGTCACATATCTTAGTGTGAGGGTTCAAGTATGGTTCAGTTTGGGTCGGAGTTTGGATGCCTTGTCCAAGTCTGGTTTCTGGTATGGTCTGAGGTTTGGAGTTCTATCCTTAGAACTTGTATGGTTGTGGGTTCTGAATGGCATGTAGTGGTGCCAGCTGTTCTGTTATCACTCTAGGAAGTGATGTCTGAAGGTGCAATGACATCTTGTATTGCACTTAGTTCATTGGTGTTCACACTAAGGTCATAAATGGAAGGGGTTCTGGTGTCTTGTAGGAGCAGCTCCTGGTTGCTACTGGTGTGTCATAGTATGCAGCATGTATTACAGAGGTCATAGTATGCGACTTGTTCATATAGACAACTAGAGTTCCATTACTAGCAGCCTTCGGGTTCAGGTTCTGGGTGGGAAAGACGGCGTCTTTCTGTCTGAGTTGTTTGGAGTTTCAAGTGAAGAGCAAATGCAGCTCTAAGTCAATTTAGCAGGCCTTAGGGTATGTTCTAAGGTGCAAGAGGATGGTTCTGATGGTTCTTAAGCTTAAGTTCACAAGAGGATGAACTAGAAGTCCTGTATTATACAAGAGACTAAGCTTAAGGCTTGAGTCTTGCTTTGGGGGGCTTTTATAGGCCCTGTGGCTACTGTACAGTAAGTACATATGACTAAGTAAAGGGATGATGCGTTCAGATGGCATCCTACTAAGCCTATATGACTAAGAGGCTGGATGACATGTTTAAGCGGCATCATGAGGCTGTGAGACTATGAAACATGGCAGCATATTAGTCTGAAAGTATTAGTAATGAGCCAAGGCAACACAACATAAAGTGAAGGGCAGTGAAGCATAATAGAGGTGTGGTAATGTATAGGGATGAATGTGGAAGAGGCTTCCTGCCAGTCTGTGAGAAAGGGATTACTATATATAGTTAAAAATGATGTAAGCATAAATAGTCCAGCAGTCCATAACAGCAGACCTAGCAGATGAGTCCCTTCTTGCAGGGCTACAAGCTTACAGACGTTGGGAGCAAGAGGTCATGTTCATGGAGCAAGAACTAACACGGGTCAAGATCAAACTGGCCTATCAAAAAATCAAAATGGTAGAGTGGATGGGAGGACTCCAAGAGGCTGATGCATATAGGAGGATAGTGACAGGCCTTCAAAGTCACCAACCCCTTGGGTCTCTTGAACAAGAGGCCATAAGGCAAGTACTGAAGGGATTTCACGTCCCTATGCACCTACACACCAGGAAGATCAAAGGAGATTAGGGTTTTATTGACAAAGAAATCACTCACACCTGCAACAGATGCAACAAGAAATGCTCCAAATGTCGGAGCACCACCCACTACTGCTGCCACTGCCCCTCACGAGTCAACAACAAGCAGCAAAGACTCTGAACAGGGGGTCATGTTGTGGTGGACAGTTGGGACACTTATGCTTACTAATATTCTGTCCATATATGTACATATTTCTCACAGTCTGGCCAGAGTTGTCATCACTTCCCCCACCCTACTTTACACACCCTCTATTATGCTCTTGCCACTCCAGACTGCTGTTGTGTTGCCTTGGCTACTTACTAAGATACTTACACTAATCTGCCAATGGTTTTTGTGGCCTTACTGCTGCTGAAACATGTCAATCGCTGCTGGAAACTCCGCCTAAATAGTCATGTATAAATACGCTCATAGAATGGGACCAAAGCCTTAAGCTTAGTCTCTTGTGAATCCTAGACATTCTCAGAGCAATCCTCTGAGTGATCCAAAGCTTCACCACCCCTTTCCCCTCCCACTTGTGCCCTAGAATGTACCCTAGGGTCTGCTAAGCAACTTAGTGATATGTTTCACTTAATCTACTATATATAGTAAACTGAGTCCCAATTGGGAACTCTTCGAACCCCAACACATATGTTAAGTGCTCAGAAAGGTGTTGCCTTTCTTTGCTTCAGACAGACAAAGGTCACTGAGTAACAGACCTCTCAGTGCTCTATAGAACCACCCCATCTGCACCAGAAACCCAGCAGGAAGGAGCAGCTCCTTCCATTCACAACCTTAGTGGCATACCAATGAACTAAGTGCAATACAAGGCATATCAGCACTCCAGACATCCCTTCCTTTGGATACACATCTTAAGTATCCAAATTGACTCCTTCACATCTAGATCCCCTTCCTCCTTCAAGAGATAGAGGACAACAGCAGCCAACACTGCCACTACCCACAGCCATTCTAACAAGGCATTAGAACTCCACAGAAGATGACCAAGACAATGGTCACTGATGCAGATATCATCCTACACATACAGCAGAGGGACAGAGACAGGCCAGATGACCTAACCCCCATACAAACAGAACGAGTAGCCAAGAAGGCTGCCAGACAGAAACATCAACAGAACCACCACACTCAGTCCAGCATGACAAACTTGTTATTAAAGGAATAATGGAATTACAGTACAATTACAGCAAATGTGAGAACGGATGTGAGAACAGAACAGAACCCAGAAGTCTGAGCAGCAGCCGGTCTGGTGTAGTGTGCAAGCAGAGATCCAAATGGCATTGTGACCAGGTGTGACAAAAATTTTGCATTTCCTTGTATTTGGGGTGGTCCTGCTTGGCTTTGCTCCGGTTGCACCACTGAAGAGGAAAACATCAGGGCAATACCATGAACCTATAGAATAGATGTTATTTAATGGCTGGCTCTGACTGATTGGAGAAACATCCAGCCGATGTGGAGTTATTTAAAGATTACAAAATTTTTTGCATTAGCCTGTGAGTGATAGTACAGTAACTACATCAAAAGCAAGAAAAGCTCTGTTGGTGTGAAATTTGATTGCTGTTTTGAGATTTTGCTACCCAGTGGCACCGAACTTTTTTCTGTCTTCGGTTGTATAAATCCCCCAATTAGTCTCACTCTAGACATTCATTAGGACTCAGGAAATGCAACGCAACTCAAATCCACTTCGAAATTCCACCACGACCGCGACCATAGCGGAACATACGGTCCTGGCAATGTAAACATTTTTAGGAGTTACGTATCGTACATTACATCTGGTGAATAAATCGTCTCAACCTCAATATCACGATCCGGTCCTCTGCACAACAGCCAGCCAGGTCATCGCACAGATGACCGACTCCTGCGCTTTGTTAATCCATGCTCTTCGTCCATGAAACCTACAACAGAAATCTCTTGCGACTGCTCCCCCATGTCTTGTCCGTGCGGGACCCCAACCTCCCAACCCGGCCAAGTGCCATCGTGGCCCCTTCGCTCTCCGGCATCTACTACACCCGACGATGGTGTCGAAGCAGATACGGACCCACCGTCGTCATGAGAAGGAGATGTACCGCCATCTCCACCGTAGGATAATACAAAGTCCTCCTCCTCCTCCTCAAACTCCAATGGCACTCCGGCAGTCACGTTGTGGTGAGGATCAAAACGAGGACTCCGAACTTTACCAATCTCCCGGCGAACGCGTGCGAAGCCCTCTGTCATGCCGTCACTGAGACCAGCAGTAACTCGCTGTATCGGGATCGAGTTCTTGAAGGACCCTGGCGTCCCGTTAGGGAACATGGGAATTACTGGTGGCGAGGAAGGATATTCAAGTCCACTAGCCATAGCTGATGATAGTGGCTCGTCAAAAGAAGATGATGTACCCCCGGCGTCGTGTGAATCATGTACAAACGCTTCGCCCGCGGCGGCTCCATACGCACTGACCTCAACTTCTTTTCGTACTTCGATCCTTGGCCCGAGCGCGTCGAGCTGGAATCGGCGAAGTCGGCCATGGTAGTCATCGCCAAGAGCGTGGAAAGAAAATTGATGAGAAAGATATAGCGAGCGTGGGAGTACCTGTGGGGATTGAGAACACGTTCTAAGTTCGGCGAAAGATAGCCAGCTGCAGAGGTGTGAGTGGCTGTTCTGTCTCAAGACTAGGGAACCTTACTTAGGCGCGGAGGTTGAGCTGAGCGTCTCTAAAACATGCCCTTCTGGTCGCACGGACCCTTTCACTACAGGCCAGCCCCGACCCCTCTTGAGATTCCACGTCGCGACCTCGTTCTCATGTCCAACTAGCTCTGTGGGCTTATCCTGCCCCAGCGCTGCCCCGGACCCGGCGCGCGGGGCAACTGTAGGCGCAGGCAATGGGATGCTGACACGACCGAGTGACGGACGAGAAGGTAGAGATATACTGGTACCACCGATACCAGGTACTGAACTTGGAACAGAAAGGGTTTGCTCAATCGGACGGAGACTGATGACACAACGCCGTAAGGAGAGGGAGCCGTTTGCGGGGTCAAATATCAAAATATCCTGAAAGTCGGCTCGTCTACGTCGGTGCGAGGGTGAAAGGGGCTCCCGAGATGGCGACGAGTGTGTAGAACTGGGCGTAGAAGATGGGAGAGAAACGACGCTAGGCGGGAGTAAGCGCTTTGGAAGTGAATGAGCATTGGAGTGAACAAAGATGAAAGCGAGCGGTGCAGAAGGTCGACTAGCTGGAAGCTGGCCAGAGCGCAAGCGGATCAGCGGAGGAAGACTTGTGGATAGTGACTGGGAAAGTAGATAAACGGGGTGCTGTATTCGTGCGTGTAGGGACTACCTACCGACTTAGACGAGTTGTAAACCCTCCCGTTAACATGACTATGCCCATCGGGCTGGCCGCCATAAGGGTTGGTGGCAAAAATATGCACTGTGCGCTTCTGCGTGGCTGCTGCAACCCAACGGCCATCAGTGGCCCAATCGAGATCCTCAACGATGGCGGATGTCCTCCCTCGGCGAAGGTCATACATATGCCAAGGAGCACTTTCCTTCAGAAGAGTGAGCACAATGACCCTCACAATTGAAGTAAGATCACATACTGGTGGCATATGAGCATTTTGCCCTTCCTCAAGCTGCTCTGCCTCATTAATCACGAAGCGTAAGGTACGTGGTACTGGTCGCAGTTGGAAAACCTTGATGGTTTGCCCATCGCCTGGGACAACCATGAGTGCACTACCATCAGCAGAGAACTGCAGGGCAGAGATAATCTGACGCTTCGATGCAAGGAACTCAACAATGAGCTCGGGCACACGAGGAGATGGGGCGATAAGCGGAGCCAAGTCAAGTACTGTCACGTGACATCCAGTTGGCGCTTGCCGGGAGTCGGATTCCTTCGGGAGGGTTCCTTGCTCTGGGGCACTACGCGAGAGAGGCCTGGAAGGAACTGCAGATGCCGTGTCCGATATACGCGCACGTGCAGCAGTAATTGCCCGACCACCTAACGCGCGCATGCCGCTCAGCACGGTCCCGCCCACGCGTAACGCCATGCCGCCTAGGTCAGGGTGAACACCGATGCCCTCCGCACGAACAGGCGTTTTTGCTTGTTGTTGTCCCGGGACTGGGGGTGTCCTAGAAGCATAAGCAAGAAAGCGGTGGGATAGAGCAAATACAGGATGGGGCCAAGCAGAGATGTTGTTCGTAACATTATCGGTCGATGGTAATACAGTGGTATCGGGATTCGTGGTTGGTGTCGAGGATAAGGATGATTGAGGCTGCGTAAAGGTAGAAAGGCCAGAAGATACGATAGATAAAGATGCGAGAGTGCAAGATGAAATGATACGGAGTGAAGTTGGACTGAACGTGCTCTGAGACAAAAACTGAGATGATAACAACAACGGGAGGGCAAAGACCTTACGATTACGATAACACTTGGATTCGCTGAAAATGATACAATGCCTGGAATAGAGAGTTTCTTCACAACTTTGTGGGCCGAAAGGGAGTATACAAGGAAATCCGACTCCTGATGCGGACGTTTAGCACTGAGAAGACTAATTAGTGCAAAAGCGGGAAGAGGAAGTCTAGATACACACATCATGCCGAGCACTGGCCGTGAGTTCAAAAATTCATCATCCGCGGCGGCAGGAGGACTTGGCAAAATCTCTGCATGCAAGACACGACCCCACTCCGTGCTAGATACGTTCAACAATTCTGTAATGGAATCCAGATTGGTGCAGTCCCAAATCTGTAGTCCGGAGAAATAACCAAGGATCAGGACTCGCCTGCAAATATCACATGAGAACGAAAACGTGTTGAGCAGACGACAGATAGTTACATGGCTGGACCAGCCCCCATGGAATTTAGTGCATCCCACCGGGCCCAAGTTATATATTCTGAGTCATCACTTCCAGGGTACCGTGGAAGGTCTAAGCGCCGGGAATTATGTTGGCTAAGTTGGTGTTGATCAAGTCTAAGTGCTTCATCTAACGCCTTTACGCCTGCTTCAGATTCCCAACTTCGACGGCGGTCAGCCTCTGTGGCGCCATCGGAGGGGGCAGATGGTTGAACGGGGGACATAAAGCGACCGAAAGATATCGGAAGTGAAACTCGTGGAGGTGACGGTGAGGTAGATGGGATGGCGATAGATATAGAAGTCGGGACGTAATTTCGCACAGTCCGTGAAAGCCCTTCAAGGCGGGAAGGCTGCCTAGTCAAAGAGGGATTAATTCAACGACTAAGAAGGTCGAGGTAGAAATGGGAAAGGAGGACATCGAGTCATGGCTAATCCCAAGCACCAAGCACGTGGGAAACATTTGCTCGCTCAAGCTCTCGAATCCAAATAGAGCAGAGGCTGGACAGGTGATTATAATAAGTGCAAGTGACTGTCCTGATTAGATATCACATCCCAATGCCCTCATGCCCACCACACAATGCGGTTCGCGTATGTGTGGTCCTAGCTGGGCCATATAGACATAGGCACTCTCGGCTGAGGACTACCGTGCCTGCGCGAAGACATGGAAACGGCGACCCCGTAGGCTCGACAGTGGCTTGAGCGGGCAGACAACATAGAATAACCACCAGGAGACGGCCAGTAGAGTAGAAAACATAAAAAAGTGCTTATCGAGAGTATAAAAGCAATAACCGAGGCGCTCTATGCCACCCAAAAAGGCTGACCAAGACGTGCGATGAAGATGTCACATACCACGAATACAGGGCCCGTGAGCTAGGGATATAAAAAAAAGAAAACTCACTTAGAAAGTATAGGAGAACGAATATGTCCCGACGGTTCCCGAAACAAGGGCTCCTCGGGAACACGCGTGGCAAGCGGTTCGGGGGTCTCGTTAAATGCCTCCAAGGGAGATAAACAACCCTCGGTATACGTGGGGGCTTGATAAATACCCAATTCGTTGACTGGGACCTGGGGACTTCCTATAGTTCCATGCTGTATGGTGACCTCCGCCTGTTCCTGGGCTTCAACGGGATCGGTGTGATCAACGAAAGGCTCCGCGTCGGGACCAAGGGAAGGTTCGAATTGGGCGAGAACAGAATGCAGTCAAACATATGATCGATATAGTTGGGTGATGCATTGGTACTCTTGCCTGGCATTAAACAAATTCGATAAGAAGGTGAATATGGCGAGCGGGGGGAGCGAAAAGTGATTCCTGAAAATAAATAAGGAAGAGGATCCCTGGACGACCGTGAAAGTCAAGAAAAAGAGGTGGGAACTTGAGAGCGTGAAGTTTCTAATGCGTCGCGGGCGACAGCAAGTTGTTGTTTCGAGTATGAGTACGAGCTGTTGAGGCACTGGCCGTGCCCTGGACAAACTCGGTGCAGTACTCGCCACGCAAATCATGACTCAGACAAGAGCCTTCCATTTTTGGTTGTCTGTGCCTCCCATGGCGAAACTCGTGGTGACTCTCTAGCTCTGCTCATGAAAGGAGATAGTAAACATCCTGATCTATGTTAATGAGTGCAAGTCGTATCCAGGGCTTGAAATCGGAGGCCCATAAGCAAATAAGCAGCGACTTCTCAATTTCATTCCCTCAGTCCCGCGCGCGCGATAGAAGAAAGAATGCGTCACGCTGCATTAGAATACTCCCACTTCGCCCCATCCCCTTTGACAACCTTTGCATCCGGGTTTCCTTCAAGCAAGTCGACGCCGACGCTCCGCAGCGCGCTAACACACCACTCCGGGTAGCCGGCATCGCCGAAGTAGTCCGCGAAAAAACGCTGGAGGTACGCGGGGAACGTGCCATCTATTATTGAGTCGCGTGCTTGACCCATGACCCGCGCTTGGAAGGCGAGATTGTGTAACGTAATGGCTAATTTCCCTGTGAGTGTAGCGTCAAGCGGCAAGTAAGATGGCATACCGTGTGCTGCTGCCGTTTCGTGAGTGGCCGTATGATGTAATGTGGCCCTCGACACTCCATCTCTGCAGGTTGGACATGGGCACGTAGGATCAATGGGGCTGAAGTCTTTCGCGTGCTTCCCCAGTTCTGAGACGAGCGAAAGTCAAGAAGACTCGTGTCGTGAGGACTGGGAGCTCACTAAGATTGAGTGGCCCATTGAAGGTGAGCGCCACGCCAAACCGAGCGGTTCTCGTCGGAAAAACGCAGTCCGCCTAGGGGGAGGTTAGTCTCTCGTGGAAGCCGGTGGTCTTGGAGGGGTCTACCATATCGACCCCCAACGCGACGCAGACGAGCAGATCTGGGGAGATTTAGCAACTGGTGTATTTCCTATCTGTGCCTTTACCTTCAGCAAAACCTATACCCATGGAATATCTGGGCTCTATTCAGAATCAGTAGCGTTGCGAAGACATGGCACATCGAGCTCACTGTCTTCCGGTAGCTTCGCAGTACATTGACTGATTCTACATTAGGGTGAATATATGAAACGATGGAAAATGTAATGAGCCTACATTCGCCAAAAGATATCTGACATGAGATTTCTTTACTTAGCCATAAGAAACAGGTGGAGTCGGGTAACATGCCTTTTTCCTCCCCTCCACTGAGTCCTCCGATAGCATAACCTGCAACTCTGTCATGCCGCTTAATCATCTCATCCAAGCATTCATCCCGAAGTACGGGATCGAGTCCTCCCTGAACGATAGCGAATAGGTTTTGAACATTGCTCTTTCCTGACTTCCTGTGGGATTCGATGCACCGATCAAGCCAACGAATGGATCGCTGCATCGCCTCGCCGACTCTTGGGCCCACTGTCAAACTTGATACTTCGGTAATCAGCGTGAATCTCAGCCTCGCCATTGAGTGAAAGCAAAAGAACTAACCGACGTCATCAAGTTGCATGATAATGTCGGCACCAATGGTGTGCTGTATTGATATGCTTTCCTCCGGCTGCACTCAAGTTAAAGATGCAAAAGCCTGGAGGTACTGGCTGCACACACAGTCAGCATAGTTGGCTCCCCCGTGAATGGACTCGCAAAGAGAGCACCCTCTTCAGTGATTTTCGTGAATTTGTTGAGAGATACGAATTGAAAACCACCACTGTCCTATGTCCTGAATGAGACACTCAAACCAGAGGAGCATGTAACGCGCACCGTAAGGAGATTATGGTTCCAACCCTGGAGTCTATGTGCACCCCCAGCTTCCTGCAGCACTTTGATTCCAGGACGGAGATTGAGATGATATGTATTGTTGAGGATGAGGGTAATCCCAAGTCCTTCTACTTGTTGTGGGGTCAGGCCTTTGACGGCCGCCTGCGTGGCAACAGGCATGAAAGTAGGGAGGAGTGTGACACCATCTAGGGCAATAATCTAAGTCTGACTCTGATGAATGACGATCGGCACTCCCAAACCCACGGGCGAGTTTCATCCGACAGGCGCGTGCACGTGTCGTGTGGCAAGTGGCGAGCACTTCGAACTGCATGAGGGGTCGAACGATAAAAGACGTGGTCTCCGTAGACTATGTGGTATATTTAGAAGAAGCGACTTAACAGGCTTTCACGGGTAGGCGTGGGCGATTGAGAGAAGCGGGCACTCTGTCCTGCGGCAGTTCCCGAGTCCGTCGGCGTGTGTGAATCAGTATCCGTACAGTTCCCCAGTCCACACCAGGAACGTCCCCCTCCTAACGTACGTCTCTGACTTGGATCTGAGCTTGCCTATGTACCCTTTTAGGGTACTATCCTATGTGGGATGCTTCATGGGCAACCGTACTGCATACAGAGGAAACGGACGAGCTCCAAAATGATAAATGTTTTCTCCCCATCGGATATGGTAAAAGTACAAGCACAATTCAATCAATAAACGTCCCTGACTAGACTTAAACTGCTTGACGTGCTTTCGGCCCTGTGTTGTTGTGAGTGTGTCTGTCACTTCGCCTGGAGTCTTTTTTTCGCCATGTATATACTTGCACTCTTGACCACAGACAAATTTCCTCAACATGAGCCCTGGGATATCGCCGGTACTGGAAAGGGATGGTTCAAAAGTACGTGTTCCTTTCGACACACCTACGTTGATACCCAGCCAGATTTGAGGGAATGGACTATTGTTGTGACGGAGCGTAAGCTCTTATCTGACCCCTTTACATGTTTGCTGAGCGTCGTATTTCTCGTTACCTTCCGGTACCGAAGTTTGGATATATGTTCTCAAGTGTGTGCTGACATTGGAGCATTTTGAGAGCACCCTTTACATGGGCTCGTCAAACATCTCGAAGCCAGCTACCACGATATTACAATCCGATCGTTTTCCGTACAGTTGGGCTCAACACGAATGAACAGAATTACCTTGCGAATTTCATGGCGTTTACTGGAAATTACTCCGTGGAGGCGTGCACATGATAGTGACAGTGTCGCGGGAGAGTTCCAAAGTGGCGTATCCTTGCTTATGATCCGCCAGCGGAACGACCCATGCCTCCAACTTGTCGCCGAGTTAGGGTCAGTAGGAAGTTTTGTCCAATGTTCGTTCATCCATTGCTATTGATTCTGCTTGTGAGATGATGTCACTCTTCACAGACGCTACCCGACTTGTTTAAACGTTTTGCTGTAACCCCTGTATCGACCATGGCCGTCACTCCCGAACATCCTCCCGTCTTTCAGACGAGCCCTGCGAACGCTTGGCTAGGTTAGACATTGTCCGTGCATTTCTATGCAACCATCTCAAAGGGTCATCTCAAAGGGTACAGGGTTCTTCGTTGCATTCTTAGCTGTTTCTTGCCTACCTCTATTACCCTTAACGGCGGTTGTTTATGTGATCACCCCCTCCGGGCCCGATGTACATGGCTTTGTGTCGTCACCGCGAAGCACTGTCGTCGCATACGACTCGTCTGGCCCTGCGTACCCCCAATATCCGACCACTAGGAACAACACGCTCACTTCTCTGAGAGTCTGTGCCGTATTCTGCTTCTACTCCCGCAGTGCTTGTTGGTACTGTTGTCGGAAATTAACGCTATACGAACGCAATGCGCCGGTTCTGTTTTAGTGCAAAGTGGCCGCACGGTGGATGTTGTTTGCTGCTTCTATAATCGCCGTTGTGGCTGCTAATGACAGACAATTACGCTTTTAAGGGAGGTGCAGCATTGTATAGGCACGGTGGCTACTGTCATGTAAGAGGGTGACTCTCAGTCAACACCCCATTCACCCGACCCGTGGATATCGGACTTCGCGGGGACTTGTGGATCCTCGGCCCACACCCACAGCAATGTGTCTGCCTCAAGTCACCAATGCCATGGCCTTGTTTCCTATCTGACCGTGTTCTTCAGCACTCCGCTCCCTTCCGTTATACTGCTCCCATTTGTTGTGACAAGCAGTAAGTCCATCGTGCTGAGTTGTTGTATGGACGCGGCTGGGCTAACGTGGGAACTACGGTATCACCCTGCTATTAGGACACTGCCCTGAGTCCGACGTCAGTCAGTCATAGGTGTTGCGGTGGGTGGGGCTGTCGGTCTGTCAAGCATCCATTTTGAAATTATGGTACAACCCGGAAATCCCCGTCTAAACGTACGTGTAATATCCGAATCGGGGGTCATCTCAAATTCCTCCCTTCCCCGATTTCTTCAGCCTGTTTGTGAGCTCGGGCTTTTATGTGTAACACAAAATGTCCTTTCTCTACCCTGTAAGAATATCCTTGCACGTTAATGGAACAAGGTCATTGTGAAGGGCTGCATCCACAGGACGGGCAGGGGGTCAAGGGCCTTCAGTGTGCGTGGCCCTCGACATGCGCAAAAAACGGATGGGTGGCGTTCTGATCTAACCTATCAGTGGTGATGAGCGCGCATACACATGCCTCGCGTAAAGTGCGTATGTCGTAGCTCCGCACAGTACATGGTTCAATGTTTCGAGGCTTGACTAGCTGTGAAGCTCTCAGGACGTGCGATTGCCTCGAGCGCGCAGTGCAGACGTGGCGCGCATGCGCTCCGAGAAGAGAGCGGAGATGACGCAGACATGCTGCGGATACAACCACCAGGCGTTTGGCGGGCATTATTTTGCGTTCAAGTCAGACGGCCATCGTCGCGCCATCATTGGTCATCATCAGCGCGTGGTGGCGGGAAGACCACGCAAGCACGCGGGCGACGCACCATTGCTATCGATAGGCACGGCCATCTGGATTGTCCGCACCGCGGAGGTGAGGCAAGCGGTTCCCGATCAGTGCTTTCCCTCCACTAGGCGGAGCGAAGAGGGAACAAAGAACTTCCGTTTCCTAGTAAGATAGAGGAATTACAGCAACGTTGTTTCTCAGGTGCGCTGAGGATGCGGTGATGCGGCGTTGCCCTTGTGACGTGGCACCAGCCAGCCACATACGCGTGCCTGCGGAGAGGCGCATACAGCGCGTCTGACTAATTGGGGGTGGGGGCCGAACAAGGACGTTCGATTGACACGCAGGGCTTGGTGTGTTTGCCGTTCTGCTCCATGTGAGAGTAGGATACGGAATCAGACCACGTTCAAGGGGCGGCAATGTACCTGCATGGAAGCGACGCTGGTGGCGCGATGAGGTGTGCGGGTATGCCAAGGTGACGTGACGCCAAATGGGCTGCCCGAGATTCGGAGGGGCGGTCGCTAGGGCATCAGATGATCAGGTGACGGGGGCGCGCTACCGCGGGGATGAGCGGGCTGGGGGGGCCGCCGCCGAAGTAGCCGAATTAGGGAAAGAAGGGGAAGGCGCGTGGATGGCGCACGGTGCGCCTTGCGGATGCAGCATGGAGACGCCACTGTTTCGGTTCGACAGGGCATGCGTTTTGTCGATGCCCAGCAGACGCGCGTCGCAAAAACGCAAGGTGCCGGGTTCCTCGGACGGCGAGCCGCCCCTCCGAGGGTGGCAAGTATCATCATAATTTGGACTGATGCCGCGGCGCCCATGCCAACATCCCCGCCCGGAAATCGCGTGCACGGTGAAGTTGGGAGGACCCCAAACTCCGCGACACTGCCGCAAAGTACATGCTGTATGTTGCCGGAGGCTGAAACCGCTCAGATAACTGACGATATCGGGGCCGAAGTGAGAAGCACAGTTTTTTACCTAGGGCAAACGCCGACAAGGCTTAACGTACTGCATAGCTTGGGGGCAGGTTAGTGGCTGGCTGCGCGGCAGGTGGCGCGAGCACATGGACGCCTGGTGGCATACAGTGGGAATGAGAATCGCATTGAGTTAACAAGACGCTCGCAGAGAGGGTGGGTTTACGAATCCGTATTGAAAGTGGCTCTGTTGTAGAAGGCGCGAGTGTTGAGTTGATGTAGCCGGTGCTCGGGAGATTGGAGGATCATGCAGGTCACCGTGTGCATGTAAGTTATGTTGTTTATAGGTAGAGAGATGGACGTGGGAAGATGGTATCGGCCAGTGGTGATCTCGGCGAAGGTGGGGCGAGTGAGCGGTGAGGGAGAAGGCCGATGCGCAAAGGGCGACACACGCGCACGGGAGATTGAAGGGAGCGCCAGAAACAGCGACAGGGCGCCCTGTGAGCGCGATTTGGTCTGACAGCGACTGATGATGCTTTTTGTGAAGAATATAATATGGCGCGAGAAAAGGGTGGGCGCGTTACTGGGTAAAAACGTGGTTTCGTCCTTGTTGCCGTGCACGCGTACTGCCCCGAGATGCAAGTTAAAGAAAGATCCGAGGAGGTACGTTCGGCGGAAGGGACCTGAGAGAACAGAAAAAAGAAAAAGGAAATTAAAAAAGGGAAAACTTCTATGGTTTCGCTGTGAACGTGGCTGGGGACTCAGATGCGTGGGGACTCGCTTTTGTCCCGCTGTGGCCCTCGCGAGGTCGGCAAGCAGGTCGGTAGGGTGTCAGAGGACCCATGCGGGGCTGTAGAGCAAGCAAGGGGAGAGCGGGGCGGGGGCCAGGGGTCGGAGGCCCGATAAGCCCCCGGGACCTCCCCCGCCCGAGCGGTGCAGGAAATTCCGGGGGGCCGGGACCGGTGAGTTCGAGGGAAATTGACCGGAAAAGGCAAAGGCTAGCGCTCCTCGGGGAGGACCAAACACGCGCGCGCATCGAGCGTTTTTTTGTATCGCCGCGCCGCAACTGCCGCCGTGCCCGCCGCACCGGAACCTCGAATACTTATACCCTTCAGACGAACCCACCCGTCATGCACTTACGCTTCGCCCCCTCGCTCTCCCATGTCCCACTCCCCAGCTCCCCCTCCCCAGCTTAGTAATAACGCCAGCAACAATAACAATACACACACCAACACCTCCCCCTCTCAGCTGGCTCTCATACTCTCAACAGTCCTCGCGGATAATGAATCCCTGTCCAAAGATCTGGCGGCTGCCCGAGCCCGCTATGAACGCGCAGAACAGACTCTTGCTCTCCTCAAACCTCCACACCCTTCCGTGACTGCTGCGGGTGATGCTCCTTCTCCTCCACCCTCTGCCTATCCAGAGCCCGCAGTCAAGGCTATTATGGACCTCCAGTCACACTTGGAGGCTGAGAAGGCGGCGCGCGAAGCAGCCGAGTTCCGCTTGCGTACCATATCCGAAGTTTGGATTGACCTCGACCGATACCTACAGGCCTCCGATGTCCATCTCTCGGATGCCCGCTCCCACTTTTCCCAGCTACTCCGAGATCCCTCCACCAAACCGTCTTTCAATCCCCTCCCAGCCTACCAACCGCACCGCTCTCACCAGTCAACCTCGCGGGGCCCCGTACCCGCTTCGCAGACAGTCCCCACATTTCCCCCACCCTCCGCCCCCGTTAGCATCTCTACCAGAGTGCGTCATCGCGAGGACAACGCGGATGATATCCCCCCTCCCAAGCGCATTCGTACAGACCGTGGCATTCGACATACCATTGAGGTATGTATCTACCACACGCTTATCGCGTGCATCGTGCTGATCCTGGCGTCGTAGTCCTCGCGCATACAAGCCCACGCACCGCCTTCATACAGCACGGCTGAAATAAATCACCACCTCCATCCCGCTTATCCCGCGCAACAACCTTCCTCACGCGGCCGCCGCCTCGAGCGCCGAGATCAGTCCCCTTCTCTCTCCCTTTCTCCCACACGCAGCCGAAGCTCGTCCATGTCACTAGATGAACTGCTTCTTGAAGCCACAGACAACAAACGTGCATCACCGTCGTCTCCTCAACCTTCCCATGGATATGTTGTGCCTCCCTATTACCGACCTGTGTCCTCTATTCGACCCTCGCGTTCGCCTGACTATCGCTCCCAGCACCAGCACAACATTCGTCGCGACACGGCGCCGCCGCAGCCTAATGTAGTCAGCCCCGCAGTCACATCCGCTACTCAGCCAACCGCCCAACCACCACCTCAGCCCCAGCCCCATGGTCAGTATCAGACTCTGCAAACTCATATTTTTGCTCCTCCTGTAACCGGCCCACCTGGGAAAAAGGCCAAGGCTAGTGGTAAGGAACATCTGTTCTCTATAACCCGCTGAAGTTCATAGACCCGTGTAGAAGGCACTCCTGTCTCTGCCGCTCCATCGGCTCGTTCTTTGGGTGGGGCGGCTAGTCTTCCATCTGTACCCCCTAGTGGGTACCCAGCTGTGAATGACAAGGGCCAACGCATTTGCAGGCAATGCGGTCACGCAGGGCGATATAAAGACGGAAAGTGCGTCGAGAAGTGGGGTCCAGGGCCTGAAGGTCCAGGGACGGTTTGTGATCGTTGTCGTAAGAAAATGAAGCGGGTCGAGCGTCGTGGCACGCTAGACCCTCATTCCCAGACCGCGGCATTCGTACATCCGCGCACGCACGCACCTATTCAAGAACGCGACCACGTCCATGCGGCCTCCGCCACGCAGGGGACCGACCGAATCGGCCGCACAGACACACTGGTTGTTCCCCACCCTTCGTCGACACAGCCTCCGCAAGCGTATGGAGGGCCGTCAGAACCTCGCGAACGGGACGCCGTCTCGAGTCCCCGCAGTAATGCATCTTCCCTCACCGCCGCTCGACCCAAGGGCGATGCCGCGCACTCTGACCCGTCCTCCCGTTCGCATAGCCGTTCCCCTCTTCCCGTTCCAGCTCACCCCCAGCGGAATGGCTCGCAGGTACAACCACCGCCATCCAAGATGCCCGTCCCGCTCTCTAGTGGGGAAGGGGAGAGTGATGCGGAGGGGGATCCAGAAGCAGGGGAGGCGGATGACCCTGAAGCAGACTTGCTCGCAGCGGTCGACGCGGCCGAAGCCAGTAGTGGCAAGGGCGCGACAATAGCGCCGTGGGTCAAGCGC
Source organism: Russula compacta (assembly GCA_022376555.1). NCBI lineage: Eukaryota > Fungi > Basidiomycota > Agaricomycetes > Russulales > Russulaceae > Russula > Russula compacta. The sequence continues at coordinate 148,345 of WTXH01000059.1, read as the reverse complement.
GAGATTGAGGCTACATAGAAGCACAAAACTTATATTTATTACCCTGTGTTGCTCGCTTTTCAGGATACCCTCATCACGATGCTATGCTTATGTTGTCCTGCTAGTGTGCAATGCCCCTCCCTCTTCGCTCTTGTATCTTAGCTTTTTCTGCAGTTTTATTGTCTCTACTTATGTGAGTGGCCGATGCTTACTAGTGAGGCCTACTGAGGTTTAAGATAGCTAGTAATACGTAGACCCGCAGCCCGCAGCTTTGATAGACTGCGTTATACATGCCGACAAGGACCGCTAATCAGGGAAATTCGGTCCACAGTTTTTTTTAGGCTATGAGCACCTACTATCTACGTGAGATGAGATTGCGCATCCGGGGGGGGGGGGGGGTGCTGCTCTAGTGGTGTGCGGAGGACCCGCGAAAGTTGCGGGGAGGCGATCCGAGGAAGGATAGTAAATCAAATTACATGCAACCATCTACCGCAGCAACTCCGCAGCATTGTGCGGAGGGCGCAAAGACATGGAGTCTCAAACCAGTTTAGGCAGAGGGCATGGCGAGTTGTAGGCTTTCTAGCGAGTGGGAAGGAGTCACAATAGTTACAACAGAACCGTAGATGCGGCGCGAGGCCGACAAAAGGCCTCACTGCTGCTGCTGATAGCGCTGATCAATCAACACGCGACGCGCGCGACACGCCGCATGTCGCCAATGCCAATGCGGCAAGCGCCGCAGCCGCAGTCCGATTAACGCCTCCCCCATTGCCATTACAATTAGACACATCTTGCAAGTCCCGGCCTGGATAATTCAGATAGTGCCACTCAATACTGTTTACTTTTCACGCTGAGAGCGTGGTGTCCGTGGCTGGGTATAAAGCTCTACGTATACTACACCAAACCGAAGATTCGTAATAAGCCCGAATTCGGCCATGCAATTTGCGATCGTCCCTTCACGCGCGAGCGCGAGTGTGTCATCGGAGGGACACGTTCTTTTCTTTTGTTTCTTCTGGTGCACGTGGTTTGGTCGCTAACAACCGTTGTTGGAAACGAAGGCGTGGTGTGCGGCAGGTTCGATTGATTTCTCTTAATGATTGTATCATCCTGATGCGCCCCATACATACAGGGACACCGCCCTGACGTACACCTCCGAGCACTGCCGATTTGCCTTCCTATTCCGGGCAAGAACCCTCCGTGCACCCCGCCAAAGGGCACTGCTCTAACCCCCGTGTGAATACTCCACAGTTGCTGGTATGATGATCAGAAAAGTGACCTACCACTCTATGGTTCTCGCCGAAGAACCAATGCCGTGATAATAGGCAGGAGGCTAAGGTCCGTTGCACATGCGCGTGTTGCCCACGCCGATCAGATTCACAGCAAGCTGCCTGTTTTTGTAACAGCCAATTTACAGTAAGCGCTACAAACGGCGTGGTCCGAAGTCGTTGCCACTTGCCAGTCCAGGCATGTCGGGAACATCGTGAGAACAGTGCATTGCACCTGGGCGCTTGTTGAGATCTCGTTATCGATGATCGATGGTCACGTCACATTTATGAGAGGAAATTAAGTTAGACAACTCTTGATTTCAACTACTGTACCTCGCATGCGTAACGCTTCCTGTCTTCACGTACGCATGACATTTCCGCCATGCACATACCGGCTGGCTGCGCTCAGGATGCGCACGATAACATCCACCACCTCAGGCTACACCCCCGTGCGTAGGCCAAAGGAAGAAGGCACAATCGCCGATGTCTTTTCGTCACTGTCTGGAAGTGATCCTGCGTTGCCCACACGTTTTGCGGACCTCAAGAAAACTATTTGGAAGGAAGCTCTCACGCAGAGTTGGCGCGAGGTTCTGAACGAACTAGATGGTGCGATCGAGGAAATCGTCGCGAGAGGCCCCGATGTGCTTGAGTCTAACCTTCATCTTTGCCGCCGCTTGAACTTGGCATACTTCTTAGATAATACCTTCCGTACGATTCTCCGATTTGCAGAGAGGACTGTCGATGAATCAAATCTCGGAAATCCAGAAAGCTGGTGTCCTGATTGTCCGCGGCGGCGTACCAAGCGAGGTCGGATACATCTGATGTAGCAGTGCTCTCTCTAAACCTAGTAACTCCTTCATCTCCTCTAGGAAGCTCTTGGCTGGAAGCAGTCGTTGAAAGATTACATTTCCTTGAACAGTGACAGGGTCAAAGGTCTGTCGTGATCGCTTCCTGCGCGGGACCTCGCGGCTAATGTATTCTTCTGTGACAGGTTTCCCCCCAGGCAACATTCAAGCATTCGAGATCTACAACTCGGGCGCGCAGACTCACGCACGGTCACACCCCGCCATTCTCCAAACGCAACGTGCCATCCTACAACTGTGGAATTCCTCCAAACCAGAGGCAAAGCTGAGCTTGGCAACCCCGATCAGTTATTTCGACCGTTTCCGGATACGTCTGCCCGGTGACCGTTCTTTCACACTTGCACCCCACATCGATGGCGGTTCTCTGGAACGCTGGGAGGACCCCGGTTTTCGCGCGTGTTTCAAAGCCATCCTCAGCGGGGACTGGCGTCGACATGATCCGTTCGACGCGGCGCCTCGTCTATACGCCTGTCAGGACCTTTATCACGCCCCGTGAGCTTTTCAGCCTAGGTTTTGTAAGCCGATATTCTAAATTTCCCCCTCTCGCACGCATCCACAGAAACCAGTGCTCGGTTTTTCGCCCCTGGCAAGGTTGGACGTCGATGTCGGTGACTGGCCCCGGCGAGGGCACGCTGCGCGTCGCGCCGTTGCTCAAGTTGGCGACGGCGTATCTCATCCTGCGGCCCTTCTTCAAGCCAAGGACGCCATCTTCGGGGCCGCACGACTGGGTCGTCGACCTCGAGAGTGCGAGTTTTCCGGGTTCGCAGATGGGCAAGACGCAGGAGTTGAGTGAGACGACGCACCCACACTTGCAGCTCTCCCGCACGATGGTGTCCGTCCCTCGCGTTGAACCTGGGGACCAGATCTACTGTGGGTGTCACTTTCCTGTTCCTCATCGGATGTGTGATTATGGACCGACGACAACTCCAGGGCACTGTGATCTCATACATGCAGTGGAAGGCATGCATGGTGGACAGGGCGATTCCTCAGTGTTATATATCCCAGCTGTTCCGCTAACAATTCGAAAGCAAGTATCTTCGCATCGTGCTTCTCTATCCGGTCTGATCTCAGCCTCCACACAGCGCGGAATATCTTCGAGATCAGCGAGAGCACTTCAATCGTGGCCTCCCTGCCCCGTAAGTTTGGTAAAGGACGTCCTATTTAGTGTGCACCTCACCACCACCAGTGATTTCCCAGGCGGGGAGGGTGAATCCCACTTCCTGAACCGAGGCGGACTGGATCATATTCGAGGAGGAGCAACCGGCCTTCGTGCACTTGGATTCAAGAAGTTTGATGTCCCGGAAGGCGCAAGCGTGGGAGAAGCGCAAGCGATCCTCGAGGGAAATCGTGTATTATTCCCAGAGGTTTCGGGGTAACAAAAGAACGGTGCATCGCGTTGCCACGGGTGGCCACGCTTTTGCTGTTAGGAAATAATAATAGTACGATCGTGTTTTGATCCCGAGGGAGGGAGGGAACAGAAGGCGATCTGTCGTTCGAGCTTTCTTTAGATCCATCTTGTATCACGCTCCAATCTGTGAATTGTAACGCCGTAAATCGAGACTACTGGACTGCATAACCGAGTGTGCTCGAGCGAAGTGTGGCGAAAATACGCAAACGCGTTCCGGGGGTTCGGCCATTCCGAAGAGGTAATTGGGACTCCAATTCGTTTTTTTTTCTTTCGACATATTATTGTAGTATTATTCGTTCATCATTCGTTCTTATTTTAGCTCCCAAGTGCGGTAACACCTCGGGCCGTGCGTGGGAGCTCGCTCAGCACGCGCACTCGACGAGCTTGACTGGGCTGGCCTCAACTGGCTAACCTCCATGGAGAAAGTGGAGAAAAAGCGGGGTCGATCTCAAGGCCAAGATGTCCACCAGAAGCATCAATGTGATCGATCAAACACACGACAGAGGCGGAGGCGGAACTGGCCCTGGGTACCCCATGCACAGCTCATGCACAATGCATGCTTGCCTCGTTCCAGTTCCGCTCGATACAACTCGAGGGCACTAAGATACAGTCCTTCTTGCTCTATCGAAAGGTGAAAATGGGCGGAACCTCTCCAAACATACAGTAAGTAATAATGCAGGGAATATTAAATACAGCGCGGTACGCGGTGACAGCATCGTATGAGAACGTGACTCTTGAAATGGGCTCAACGGGGACCACCTGGGAAGTGGAACGAGAAACCTCCAGGCCCACCGCCGCCCGCACGGAACTGGAATCCGCTACCTGCTGCTTGCTGGAAGAACTGGGCGAATGGGTGTCCTCCAGACCCCCCAGGGAAGGGTCCACCTTGGCCTTGCATGGGGTCATTCGGGTCATCGCCATTGTCGTAGCGTTCCCGTAGCTCTGAGTTAGACAGAACCTCGTACGCCTCATTCACAACAGCCATCTTCGCTTCGCTGCCACCCTTATCTGGGTGTGCGGCGAGGGCAGCCTTGCGACTACGAGAGAAACAAACGCATTAGCGAGGAAGGAAACTCGGTATGCGAACCAAGTACGCACAATGCTTTCTTGATCGTCTTCTCATCAGCATCCCGTGCGACGCCGAGCACTTTGTAATAATCTTTATGTCTCGACTGCTTCAACAGGCGCTGCGCCTTGGACAGCCGGGCGTGTATCTGATGTAATGACCAGAATTAGCCCTCCCTTCTACAAGAGGGGAAGAATGCATACCTCACGGTTCCCACCTCCGCTTGCTTCCCACGCCCGCTCGAAAGCACGCACGGCTTCCTCCCACTCTTCGCGTGCAAGCAATGCCTCCCCCTTACCCAGCAGAGCATCGATGTCCTTCTCGTTCCCCACCATTCGCAAGAGCTCATCGCACCAGTGCTCGCCTGACCTCGCTTGACGAGTTTGAACATACGCACGGCACAGCGCACGCAAGATCGCAGCTCTTCTTGGACTCGCCTTCTTCGGGGGAGGGATGGCCACATTTATGCTTAGTATCGCATCTGGCTCCACTGCACCTTCAAACGTTGCCAAAAAACCATTTCCTGGAGCACTGAGAGTTGCTTCTTTGGTCGCATCGCCAAGGATGAACGTAATCATCCCGCGCCAATCCTCTGCGGCCATCAAGTCATCGAGTTTCTTGAATTGCTTGTCGAGAGACTTGACCAGGCGATGTGCTGAGAGACAGGGCTTGGAGTCAGGGTCATAATGCAGACACTGCTTAAGGTTCGCCATTGCGGTGCTTGACGCGGAGGAACCCATGTAAAAGTATGATACGCGGAAAATATTCATATATGCGTCCGTCGAGGGCGACGTGATCTGGGTGAGGCGACTATGGACCTCGTTAGCACAGACTCCAAGCGACATTCACGAACGCGAACCTCAAGTCCGCCACAGCATCCTCAAAGTCACCGGCCGCAAGCGCACAATTCGCCCGCTGTTGCCTCAATGCGACGGAATGTGATGCGACGCGAAGACCCTGGGTGGCACTCTCTTCGCAAGCCGTCCAAAGCTTGGCTTTCTGGGCCTGCGCTGCCTTGCGCGCTGCTGCCTCACCGTCTGCCACGTCGAGCAAAAGCTCACGCGCAATAGGGTCATTTTTCGCCTGATAATGCTTGAGGGCTTCTCGTGCATCCACCCATCGACCTTCTTTGGCGTGAATTTTCGCTTTCATTAAGTGTGCTTTGTCGAATGAATCGGAAGTAAGAGTGAGGACTTGGTCAAAGTCGGCAAGCGCGCTTGCATGTCTACCGAGAGAGAAATACGCAGTGGCACGTTTATAATAAAGTGTGGGGTCCACGGGTGATTGTTCTGCGAACGAATATGTGAGTGAGATGAGACAGAGGGTTGGTTGAGACACTGGACGGAAAATAGACGAGAAACATATCGCTATGCTTCACAAGAAATACACTGTCTGGTTCAACATACCTATTGCCTCGGAGTAAGCTCTTGCTGCATCGTGGAATGTTCCAGCAGATAGCAAGGCATTGGCGCGGGTAATAAGGGGCTGTAGACCCGGGGGTATAATGCCGAACCTGAACCTGGATCGGCGAGTACAGAGAGTGCAGTGAGTAGAATAGAGAGCCCGTAGAAGAGTAATGGAGGGGGCATAGTGGATGGAAAGCAATGCCGAGAGCGCGTCGCCAGAAGTTGAACCAAAAGTTCAAAAGTTCAACGTGACACGTTGCCTTTCTGGTGCCTATATTAAGCATAATGTTCTCACGATCTTCCCCGCAAATGGCTCTATCGATGGCAGCTGCGGCTACAGCAGAGCACTCGACGGGCTAAAGTCTGCATAGGCATGGGTACATGAATAAGTCTCTGGATCCTATTCTATCTCGCTCTGACCCTGACCATTCGGCAAGAGATGGCGACGCGTAGATTTCTCGAGGACGTGTCATGTCACATGGCCACAGTTACGTAGCACGTGCATCACATCCCCTAAGACGAGACGTCACTGCAGTCTCCAGTTTCCACACCTGAATTTATATCTTGAACACCATCGTAGTAGTTCTACATGACACATTCCTTTCAACATGCATGAGCCACAAGCAAACCAACCTCAGGCTGTCCACTTTGGCGCAGGCAATATCGGGCGGGGTTTCATCGGTGCTCTCCTTGCCGAATCGGGATACTTTGTCGTCTTCGCCGACGTGAACAAGAACCTTGTAAAGGAGCTGAACGCACACGAATCGTACGAGGTCCACGTCCTCGATGAGAAAGAACGAACAGAGGAGATCCACTCTTTCGCCGGCGCGTCATCGCAGGCGGACGATGTCTCCCGCTTCATCGCCAGTTCCCACACGCGGCTGATCACAACCGCCGTCGGTCCCACCACACTCGAGAAGATCGCGCCTGCCATCGCCAAGGGTTTAACGCAGCGGCGCCGGGCGAACGCCGGCGCGCTCAACGTCATCGCATGCGAGAACATGGTAGGCCAGACGGAAACGCTCGGCAAGTACGTCCAGAGCCATCTCTCGGACGAGGACAACGCGTGGCTGTCGGACCACATCGGCTTTGCCAACTGTTCCGTCGACCGCATCGTCCCGGCTCCGGCACTTCCGTCTTCGTCCTCCCCACCCCACCCACACGTCGAAAACCCGCTCGACGTAGGCGTCGAAGATTTTTCCGAGTGGGCCGTGGACGAGACCGCGCTACGCGCACCGATCGACCCGCCCGTGCAGGGGATGACACTCACCGATTCGCTGCTGGCGTATATCGAGCGCAAGCTCTTCACGCTCAACTGCGGGCACGCCATCACCGCCTACCTCGGCTTTGTCCACGGCCTAGACCGGATCGACCAGGCGCTGGCCAACGAGGACGTCTTGCGAGACGTCCGCGGCGCGCTCGGGGAAGCTGGCGCGGCGCTGGTGAAGAAACACGGTCTCGACGCCGAGGAACACCGTCAGTACGTGGAGCGCGTGCTCGCCCGGTTTGCGAACCCGAAGCTGCACGACGACGTGGAACGCGTGGGCCGTCAGCCCCTCCGCAAGCTAGCCAGGGGCGACCGACTCCTCGGGCCAACGGTGATGGCGAGGACGTATGACCTTCCGATCGATCATCTTGCGCGCGGGATTGCTGCCGTGTTCTTGTTTGACGTGAAGGACGACCCGCAGAGCGTCGAACTTATAGGAAAAGTCGATCAGGTTGGCATCGAGCGTGCGGTTGCAGAATATGCAGGATTTGAGCCAGATAGCGACGAGCATGGCAAGATTGTCGCAGCATACAAGGAATTCGAGACAAAGAGAAAGGATCGTAGGTCCAATGTACGATTAGAAGATTTTGCGCAATGATGTACAGCCCATCAACCTTGAACTTGTATGTGTATACGTGTACACATGTACCACTAGCTTTGCAGCATCGTTACAATTGAAATACAAGTGAAAAAGGACGGAAATGCGAACACATCTTAGAGAGCGTCGACTGGTAGATAGCTGCCAAAGTGAGACATCACATGCATCACATCCAGCTCCAACGGCTTTGGTATAATGGTCATGCAGGGCTTAGATAGTCCCAAGCTACTACTGTAATGGTCCGTACATACGAAATTAGATATATGGGGGTCGTCACAACAATGGGGTCGTCATCAATTCGTAAAAGGGGGATCGTAAGATGTCATGAACCTTGAAGCACAACTGTGCCTCTAAATTATCCAATAATGAAAGTCACGGTCTCATCAAATCTCACCTCTCAATCGCACACGCGCGCGGAGCTGCTCCGATCGATCCTGCAGCCTAACATACACGCAGCGGCGTCGCAAGTCGCGAGTCGTTCGTTCGTTCGTTCGTTCGTTCGTGTCTGCCACTCACAGCAGTGAACTGGCAAAGATTACCAGCACCACGGCGGCGCCCGCGATGGCGGCAGTCGACAACACGATCGAACCGGGAAGATGCCTAGGCAGAGCGGCGGAAGAAGGTGCACCCGCACCCGAACCGGTGCTGGTGCTAGCGCTAGTGCCAGCGGTGGTACCGTGCGTCGTCGGGGACGGCGTCGTCTCTCCGTCCGAGTTGGACACGTTGCCAAAGATCGAGCTCGCCTCGGCGCACAACTCGCGTATGTTCTTGACCAGCGAGGGCAAGTCGTCCGAGTTGGACGCCGCGTTGTCCAGTACGGCCGTCTGGTTCGTTTTCTCGAAGCTGCACCCGACACCGACACATAGTGTGTGAGAAAAGAAGGGACGAGAATGAGGGGGAGAATTGGAAAGAAGCCACGCACCAGTCGACACACTGCGGGAAAACGGACTGGAAGGTGTCCGTGCAGGAGCACTTGATCACGTTAATGAACGCGCCCGGGTTGGCAATGACCTTTTTTTTTTTTCACACGTGCGTAGTGGTGGTGGGTTAGTTTTGCAAACATGTCATTTTCGATCGTTGATTAGCAGTGGGGACGTCGCCAATGCCACCTAGTAGGCAAAGCCAGTACATACCGAAGAGAGATTGGCCAGCGCGGGGGCAGCCTGAGCACAGCTGTTGATACTCGAGTAGCCCTTCTCACAGATCGGGCATGACGGAGGGCTATCCGGGAAGTAGGGCTGCACCGTCTGGCGGGCGACCAGCGGCAACGGATAAGGTAGTAATGGGTTTGCCCAAACCGACGACGTCGCAGAGGAGGTAAACAAGAAGAGACAGACATGGGCAAGGATGAGAAAAGAGTGAATCATTTTTATATAGGTGAGGTCGTATCTTCTGGCAATGGGACCGACGCCGTCGTTCGGGGCTTGCGATGAGCAGCCGAGCAGTCTCAGCTCTGCCTCTGCACCTCGGACAATCACACCAGAAATGCAAGTGATAAGATTAGATAAGGTGGCCCTAGCACCTCATCGCGGGGACTTTTAAGGGCTGATAGTGTGTGTATTCGACCGACATACTAGTCCAACATGCCGGAGAACAAGGGGAATCCTCTAACAGCCGACGGGGGGAGAGTAATCGAACAGGATAGCAACACAACAATGGGGTAACACAGAAAAGCGATCCAAAGAGGCGGAGACTAAATCCCATATTCAGACACATACACGCACCCCGATAGACACTCGAGATGATCGAACCGCTAGATCGGTGGACGGTCCATGGGCGAGTCGAGGAGCGTTTGGAACTATGTGGAAGGGAAGGGGGTGAGAGGGCACGCGTCTCAGTGGGATCGGGGGTGCTCACCTGTTCTAACATGCCGGAGTGGGGAATGCCATCCACGTTAGCATTATCTCCGCCTTCGAGAATAATGGGGTCTCCATGTGCCTCACCCTGTGCATCTTGCGCCGCCTGCTTTGGCCCGACCAGATGATGATGATAATAATGGTGAATAACCAGAACGACAAATGGACAAATGGACATGTCAGAGAGCGCCCCCGCTCGCGCGGCGCGGGGGAAATGTGAAATGAACAAGACAAAAATCTGTCCGACGCACAGGATCTCTCTTCACGCTCGTGGTGGAGCCCGGAATCGTTTTCTTGACGGCATTTTTCGGACCCGACACGCCGGGGACGAAAGGTTCGTCGCGCGGGACGATGTCGATGAGAAAGTCGAACTGGTCCGATTTGCCGAGTGCCTTGGCGATGTCGGCGCGCGATAGGGTGCGACGTTTGTTGGAGTCGGCAACGATGAACGCGCGGGCTGTGATCTCTGCAATAAAGACTGTTGGATGGCAGGATCAGTGAAACGGGGGCGACTTGGAGGGGAATGGCAGGAAGGGGGGGGCGGAAGATCGTCGGGCGTACTTTCACAAGCCTTGCAGAAAAGGATAGGGGCTGTACAAGGATGTGAGGGATGAAAGTTATACGGGAGTGGACAAACCATCTGCAGCGATCATCTAAGGGGGTGATGTTAGGTGGAGTGGGATGGGAGAAGGGGAGATGAGGGGCACCTTTACGTCTGGGTCGCTCTTCATAACCTTTTTTATCCTGGCGAGAGGGAGCGGTGGGTGTCGATAGTCGGGGGTCTCTTGCTCTGCCGCATCAACCTGTCTCTGCCAGAAGGAGTGAAGGAACTCATGAAGGGGCTCTCCTGATTGGACGTATGGCTTGGTCATTGTCACTCGGAGGATCGTCAACTGTGGTTGGCTGCAATTTTATTTTGGATTTCCAAGATCAGATCGTATCATATTTTAACCCCCTTATCACGGCATATCCCTTCTCATCGTCACAGCTAGTCGGGAATCGTGTTTGGCATTAATAAGGTGAGCGTACACTACTACCCTTGTAACGTCATTATGGTAGGTGCTCATTACGACACATCATTCATACAATCTGAGGGTCCAGTTGAGGGATGTTGTTACACGATACAGAAATTATCGACGAGTACAAGACAAGTGCAGATACGGTAAGTCTTTTTGGTCAAGGGTGCTACATTGCACGATAATGTGTTACCATTACAGGTTGTTTTGGGCTATGTGGCGCATGATTGTTAATGATGCAAGAAGTTCTGTACCGGGAAAGTTAACTACAGTGCGGGGCGGAGTAAACAGCGAAAGCAGAACGACCTACCAGCTGATAGGTGGGCGAAGGGTTCATAGACAGTAAGCACATTGCCTGACGTGCCGTATGCGGGACGATCTATGGGCTTGAGTGTATAATGAGCCACAAGGAAGTTGTCTTCGTCAAGGCACTAGGCACAAGAATAGCATCCGTGGCGTGAGCATTGCGCATATAAGATCAAACTTTGAGCTTCCCACCGTCCATTCATGCTCTCCGACAATGTGATGGCCCCACTTGTACACTTTTCCATTCGAAGCCGTGAACTTCCTGAATAGTGACCTGCGCACTCACGGTGGTGTAAGGACCGAGGATGTCATGTGGCGTTCGCGAGCGAAAAGAACGCACCCCGAGAATAGCGAAACTTTGCGCAAGTACTGATGCATCGGTATTGACACCGAACCCTTGGTGAAGCTGACGGTTCCCAGAGCGCCCCCGGGCCCAAAGTCGAGCACCACCACGGGTTCGCGGTAAAAGTGGCGGCGGTCGCGATCACCGAGGCTCGTCGAGCGCTTCCCCATATCGTAAACCATAAGCCCAGCGTTGCGCGTCCGCTGGGGGGTAGAGGAAACGCGCAGAAATGCGCGGTCGTAAACCTCATCAAAGTCGGAGCCTGCGAGGGCGCCAGTACGGTCCTCGAAAAAATATGCGGATGGTGGCCCCGAAATGGTCATGATCGATAATGATGATGATGATGATGAGTGGGAGACGTTATCGTGAGAAGAGTCGAACGAGAGCAAAAGTACAATTGAGAACACGCGGGGAGTGATTTTCCCTCCTAGGGCCTTTATAGCATGAGCGCGGGGCCAGCCTTGGGGGTGGAGGGGGAGGCGTGTCTAGAAGCGCCCCCACCCGAATGACTAGACGTTCCTCGATGTGACAGTCATGAGCAGTGTAAGAACGATCATATAATGCGGCTTCCAGGAGACAAATCATCTGGATCGGCCGCGGCTGATCTAGCGCGCTTCGGGCGAGTAGGGCACTTATTCTAAGACTGCGGCTAGCCGCAACGAGGTACTGCTAACTTTTAAGACGATCAGGCGCCCCGAGAGTTTCTGAACCGTAGCTAGTGGAAGCAAAATGGGGCTAGAGGGGAAATTGCAAGGAGAAACATTAACACCCGAGCGCACGTGGGTTCACTGGGAAGTGCGGCGTGGCGCGGCAAGGTGTTAAAAAAAGCCGCATCTTAACTTCAATCTAATGGGATCTTCGCAACGTAATATAACACCCAGCACTGTACGAGGTCAGTCGTACCACTAGTACTGCGCAGCAACGACAGCCCCTATTCGTTGACCAAGCCTCAAGAGATCGCGAATTGCCAGCATTTGGTTCTGGTTACTCAACGTGACAGACGTGGGGTCAGTTGGGAAGATCTCGTCGATTTGCACGTACGGGGGCGGTCGAAAGAATTGCAAAAGCACTCCTGGGTGGATGGATTTGCAGTGGGGGGTTGGTAAGCAAGCAGAGCATCAGATCTTGATTTTGATATCGATCGTTCATTCAGATCATTCATTCATCTCTCTGTTCCTGGTCTCTTGGGTACAGAGTGGCTCCTTTCTCGAAGCACTCTTCAGAACGCCAGGGATGGATTGGTTCAATGATCTGGAACCTCGTTCGACCCCTGGTTGTCGAATAGAGTATACCCAGGGGAGCGGGACGGTACGGTGCCTGCCGCCTTGGGCTGCGTGACTGGAGCCCCCAACTATATGCACATCACATGGGATGGTGAGGAATACGGCGGCAGAGCCATCACGCGCGCGCTGTGATCTCCTTTGAACGCTTCGTGATCCAGTGACATGCACAAAACCCCCAACACGGGGTTCACATCCTCGAGTTTCAAGAAGCAGGCTGCCGGGGCGTACATTAGGCATGCATAGAAGGGAGACCGGCACGAAGGAATTGTGCCGGGCAATTGCCCTCTTCCGTGAATGTCCCCGTTTTGCTAAGCTTCAGCATGTCAATCAAATACCCTTCCAAGTGTGCTCGGTGTCCACCGGAGCATCGTGTATCCGTATCCGGCCGGCGTTTCCCATATGTCACATCGTGATCGTCTTGGCCTTCTGGAACGTAAAAGCTCAAATACATATACCTGCCAAGTGCCAGTCGTGCGAGTTCTTTCCGTTCTTTATCGAACAGGGGCCTTGTACTCGAAGCCGCCCCAGATGCAATTCCCTACCTATCTTGGCAACCCACGGGTGACTACTGCAAAGGGTGGGTCAATTTATTAATCATGCTACCTTTCCAGATTCTAGCCTGCCGAACCGACACCAATCAAGGCGAAGATATGAAAAAGACGGGTAAATCAGAAGACTTTCCTGGCTCACAAGTCCAAGGGAAGATAAATGTTGCAAGTGAGACACTGGCCACTACGTAAGAGTAGCTGGTATCTATGCAGCGAAGCTTGATGGCACTGACCCATGCAAACCGGTATTGAAAACATCTCGATACAGTCAGAATGATGGCGAACTCGCAAGCGAATCGAATGCCCACAGGCAGTCACAACGCTGAGGGAAAAGGACCCCATTTTGGCCACCTCTTCCGCTCCGCCAGCCAGATTCGCCTTAGCACCTGCGCACGCCGTGTGATTGTGAGTAGAGACACATGCACAGTATTTTGTGCCCCATTACTTAGTGTCAACCGTAGCCCCACGCATTCCATGCATTGAACTCTAGGAGAGTGAGGCACTGGACCCGATAGATCGGATTTCCCACTTGATTCGAAAAAAGCCGACCGAAACGAGGGGTCAATGCCTTCTTCCCCTGTGGTCGAGCGCTCAAGGCAAGCGCTCAAACTCCAAACATTCTGATGACTCTTCATACGTCGGCTACGCCGAGAGGGATTGATGTAGTCCTCTGCGGTCAGCTGGTACCGTACCCTCCAGTGATCAAAAGACGCTGAGAAATCCGCCACCTTATACGATACAGCGGTGTCCGTACACGGACCGTGACGTCGGTAGTGAAGTCATCGCATGGACGGAGGGGTCTGCTAGTTCGCGGTGCAAGCGACGCGAGAGAGCGACGAGTGTGTGCGAGCGAGACGGACAACCAGATAAGATCAGATACCAGTGAGTACACTCGGACTTGAGATCTTGAGAGCTTGGGCACGCAGGGGAGTTTTTCGTCGCGAACGGACAATTGAAATGATTAGCTAGCTCTGGGATGAGCCTTTTATAAGTGAAAAAAACCGTACCCTGGTTTCATCGCATAGAAACAAGGGGCTTTGATTTGAACGTATGGAAGCAAAAGGAACTTGGGACGCAACTACCGTACTAGTAAAGTGCAAATGCGAAAGCGACACGTACGAAGGCCGCGCGCTGCACGACGCGGATGCAAAACTGAAACAGCCGTACAGACAACAGACACCTTTCCGCTCCTCTATTGCGGCTAGCTTATAACTTGACATATGACCACTCAACGTACTCGACCCCTCACTGGCCTCACATACTGTACCTCACATGGCCTCACACCGTAGTGCGGCCTTACAGCAGCGCTTGGTCTAATCAGAGAGAAAGCGCTTATCCTCGAGGTTACTCAGATATAGCCGAAGGCCGAACGTAGCAACTCGCCCAGGGCTCGCCGATTTGTCCGGGCAAGCGCGCGTTGCGCAGCGGACCGGGAAAAAAAAAGGTTGTCATATCAAGTGCTCTAGTAGAAGCCTTCAAGCTGCGATATTCAATGACTGAAGCTGAAATTCGCTGAAACACCGATCGGAAACGCATTCAAGAAAAAAATAACGATGATGGATGGTGCATGATGCCTTCGGAGGGAAAAAGGATTTTGTGGGCTTGGCCCATAAGGCGACGTGCGTCAACGGTGTATGCCCCTTGTTGTGCATGCTCCGATCGTATCAGTCAGCACCTTTTTTTTTTGGTCTTCAATATTAATAACACGTAGCATCACAAAGACGCGTGTTGTTCATAGGTACGACACATCTGGTTAGAGGTATCGATGGTACGTACATACGCATGTTGAAATGTCTATATGCTAAGCGGGTGGTGTGTTCCGTGTCAGTGATCACGAATTGTGCCTTGTTTCTACCGGGCCTCCGTACGCTGCGTCGCTAACCATACTCCTCTGGCGGTGGCTCTCCGAACCGTCCTCGGCGTCTTATGCAAGCCTAGGTAGCTGCCAAGGACGCCATCATCAGTCCAGCACTGCGCGTTCAAGCGTTCAACTGCGGATGCGATATTGACCTTACGAGCGAGCGCGCAATCACGTCATACAGCCCTTCGGCTCATCCATCTCCTACTTTGACTTTTTGTGTGTGGTGGGCTGAGGCTGCCACGCAGCCCGCTCTCCAGAACGCCTCAATTGGGCAAGTACAATAAACAGTAACTTACTCTGGTTGGCCAAGCTATTACCGGTGGTGCCGATCACCTGCCAGTGACTGATGCATCAATATCCTGCCGCTCGTGAAGGCGCAAGACGCAAAAACGGACCGAGTGGCGTCAACAGCAAGAGAAGGCAGTAAGCTCTTTTGAACAAGATCCGAGCGACAATTTTGGATCCGGAACTTTGGGATAGGAGAGGGAAAGCAGTTGTACCTTGTACCTCTTTTGCCGTAGTCCCGGCCAGTGGTATCCAAACTTGAACTTTTGATGGGATCTTCGTCTTGGTCAAATGCCACCTGCTCGACCTACCAGTTCGAGAGGGTTCGTGGCCAAGAAACAGTGCCCTTCCCCCCCCCCCCCCCACCCTCCAAAACTTTTCGTCTTCGTCTTTGCCAATCCCAGCGCCGCGCTGATTCCCACTTATTTCACTTCCACGCCCACACTCAACAATGAAGACAGACCCTCCGTGCCGAGTGATAACCAGTAGCGCTACCTCCCAGCGGTGGGCATAATCATCTCCGGGACGTCAATCCTTGGGGAGCAAGTGCTTAGGCTTTTGGATGACCATCCGTTGCCCACTCACTTTGCCAGTGGAAAATTGAAAGTGAGTTTGATGGCGTCCTAGCTCCCCACAGACAAAACTAATTCGTTGCCCTTGGGCTGTAGGAACTTGTGTCTTTCATCCCCCTTCTCCTAATTTACGCTTACACCACGATGGTTATTCACAGTCTGAATATGTCATGTAACTCGATCTAAATTCTACACTACCTGGTGTAGGACCACAGATATGCCAGTGCTAGGGAAGATAAAATGTGTTTTGAAACAAAGGCTTCGCCACCGAAGAAACTACCGCCCTTTCCTCAGACCTCCCTTGTGTATGTCTTCAATAATTATTCTCTGTAAATACAACTGCTTTGCGCTTCTTGCGTACGGTGCTGAAGAAAACATAGCCTCTCCAAACGGCAACAGAAACTGTTCACACCTGTGAGAGGGGGCTCGGCTGATGCTGAGAAAACTGTCATATTCTATTTACTAGTAAAAAGTAAGTAGAGTGCAGGCGGGCATACGCACTATGACCGCGGCAGGTGTGCTGACATAAGCGCAGACCTTATCACCTTAGTAGTACCAGTCCAACCTGGAGTTCTCTGCGTCCAGTCTGTTCCCGAACCCGATGACTACGAATACAAACGAGGGTAATTCGAAAGCTCTCTTGTCTCAAGTATCGGAATTGACAGACGTTGGATCGACAGTGCTTGTAGGGGTGATCGGTGGTAGCGGCCTCTACCACCTCGACAATCTCAAGTTCGTGTACGTAGCGCATTACCAAACCCGAGATTGGAGATCACTGACGTACCTTTGGTGTCTAATACAGAGAACACGTGAATCCAGAGACAGTCAGTACTCGATTCGATGCGTCCCTGATCTGTTCTGATATGAGAGTTTTGTGCAATGATAAGCCCTGGGGCTACCCTTCTTCACCAATCACGATCGCATCTCTTCCCTCAGGCACCCGCGTCGCCTTCCTCGCCAGACACGGCAAGGGACACACCCTCAGCCCGTCCGCCGTCCCCTCTCGCGCCAACATCGCCGCGCTCAAGTCCCTGGGCGTGCGCGTCCTCCTCGCCTTCAGCGCCGTCGGCTCGCTGCGCGAGGACATCCCGCCGGGCACGTTCGCGCTGCCGACGCAGATCATCGATCGCACAAAGGGCGTGCGTCCGGCGAGCTTCTTCGAAGGCATGACCGTCGTCGCGCACGCCGCGTTCGGCGATCCGTTCAGCCGTCGGCTCGTTCGGTGGCTCGAGGGCCCCGTCACCCGCGCGCTTGCGGAGGAAGGCCGCGGCGTCAGGCTCGTCACGGACAAGTGCATCGTATGCATGGAAGGTCCTCAGTTCTCGACGCGGGCCGAGAGTCTCATGTATCGTCAATGGGGGGGCGATCTGATCAACATGAGTGTGTTGCCAGAAGCGAAGCTCGCGCGTGAGGCCGAGATCAGGTACCGCCTTTGAATGAATCTTTACGTTTTTCTACTATATGATTGCTGATAGGGATCTTCTTTGTCTTGGATGATGATCTTAGCTATGCCCTCATCGCGACTGTGACGGACTATGACTCGTGGCGGCCAAACACGGAAGTCGTCACGGCCGCTGAGGTCTTCAAAACGCTCCGGGAAAACGCGGAGACCTCGCGTCATGTGGCGGGGACGATACTCCAGGAGCTATACGCAGCGACTCTACAAGGTGACATCCTTTCAGAAGAGACTGGATCGATGCAATCCTCTATCATGCCACGCTCTGAGGAGCAAAGACAGGAAGATAGGGACAAGTTGCGCTACGTGCTTCCGACGTACTTTTCAGATTAGAGCCCACATTGTCTATGAGACATGGGAAGATGCACATGGTTGTCCAGTGTTGTACGTAGCTCCGGAGGCTTATCGGGGCCCCAAAGAAGTGTCGCTGTGGCTGTCGATGGAGAGTCCAATCGACGATGACACTGAAACCTCTTTGCAATCTATTTTCGTATTCCTTTTCCTCAGCTCTCCTCGCTGTGAGGAATACGCCAACGGATTCTTGCCGCCGTCAAGGCAGCGTTGGTATGACTTGAAAACCACAATCAGTTGATCCGGCTGGGCTTGCGGTAAAAGTAACATAGCCAGTTGACGTCCCGTGCAGAGTTGAGGAGGGCAGGTCTTCAACAGTCCCTTCCCTTCCGCAGCAGTGCTGAACGTGGCATGGTGAAGTACACTTGCAAGTTACACAATCGATCACTCATATGATCATACGATGGTCACGTCATATGACTTGGCCTGTACTGTACCTGAGGCGTCTCGGGAGTAAGGTCCACTCATGAACTTTGTAGGGAGCGACGAGGTTGCCATGAATGTAGGGTAGGATTGATACTATACTGATATGATCATAGCATGTTACTATGTGCATACAATGCATGCATGGTACACAGCCAGTAGGAGGCTCGGAGCACACACATGAATTGAAGCGAAGAAAGAAAAAAGAAAAAGAAATACAGTTTGAGCGATACGTCCGACACTACCTGTCCTTTATATTATCCCTCTTCCTCCTCTCCCACTTGATCCCGATCTAAGCTCACAAGCTCGAGGTATCCCTCAGGCACCAGCGCGTGGCCTTCATCGCCACCGCGCGCAACGATGGCCCAGCCAACACCGCCGCCGCGGCCGATGACGCGCACGACTTGGTCCTCCTCGAGGGCCATCTCCGCCGTGCCTTCCGGCTCGAACGCGTACAGCGCGCGATACAAGCCCGGAAGTAGCGGCCGCTCACCACCGCCACCACTCTCCTCTCTGCCGCAGCAATCACTACTAGTAGCACTGGCACAGTCGCTGCTCTCATCGTCCTCGTCGCCCAGCGACTCGTACGGATCGTCAATCTCGCACTCTGGACTCGCGTCCGTAAAGTTGCGCGCAAAGTCACCTTGGCTCGGCACACCGCCGCCGGCAGAACCACCAATGCCACCACCACCACCAGCAGCGCCACCGCCGGCACGCGCGCCAAACCAACTGAGGCGCCCGAGTCCCCAACCCGAAAAACCGTACGAGCTGCCCCTGGCGCCGACGCCACCGTCATCGTGGTGGTCCTCGCTGCTGCCAGCGCTGGAAGCGCTCGAAGTGGACAACGTCGAGAGCGGGCGTTGCAATTTGCGATTCGGACGAGGAGTCAGCGGGCCCGTGCCCGTGTGTCGCACGTCCTGATCCGGGAACGCATAGTCACGGATCTTGACGAAGATCGTCGTCTGGGAGGAAGCCACGGCGGAGGACGTCGAGGCCCCACGCCCTGCCTGTTGCTGCTGCTGCTGCTGCTGATGCTGCGTAGGAGTAGGAGTCGTCGGGCTTGCCCCTTCGGCGGCGTCGTAGGTACTCGCGGGTGTGGGGGAGGTAATCGAGCCCGGGCGGGAGCGCGTCGAGGAGTGGCGGGAAAGGGCCGTGGACGCGCGGCGCGAGTCTGCGGGTGAGGGTGGAGCGGGACGAGAGGACGAGAGGGAGTCGCGCGATGAACGTAAAGAGTTGCTGAGAGACGATTTGAGGGTGGCGTCCGATGACGGTTTAGTACTGGCGATGTCCTCGGTCGTCGCTGTGGTGGCAACAAAGGAAGAAGGAGGATTAGACGTGGAGTAACTCCTCTCATCATGATCGGCCACCGGCGGCTTTTGGGTGCTCGAGGGGAGCGGGGTGGAGGGCGAGCCACCTGCATCGTCATCGTCATTCGGCGTCGATGGCGTGCTCAACCGGGTTTTGGGGGTATCTTTATGCGTTGGTGGCTGGCTCGCTGCACTGTTGTTGTTTTGTGATTTCGCCTTTGGCGTCGGTGTCGTCGTCGTCGTCGTCACTTGACCGTTCGTGGTCGCCTTGGCGTCGAGCTGGCCAGGCTCGGCCCCACCGGCGAACGAGGCCGCCAGGCCGTTACCATTACCACTGGCGACATCCTTGCTGTCCCTCCTCTGATCTACGATCAAAAGTGATGACTCTGTCACTGGGCTGCTGCTGGGAGCCTTCCCAGCGGCAGATGAACTAGCGGTGGTGGCCGCTGCTGCCGCCGCCGCCGACTGGCGGTCTGTCTTGCTTCCCACGTTCATTCTGGAGTCTATCGACCTGCGCTTCGACGGTGGCGATATGAGGGCGTACTCATGCGCAGAGGGGATGGGCGGGGGCAAGAAGGGAGATCCTGGGGATGGAAAGGGGGACGAAGATGATAGTTTGCTGATGGTCACGGTGAGTGTAGGGGTATCTGAGGGGCGTTAAGTGCCAAAAACATGGTATCTGGACAGCGCTGGGGCAGACCTTTTGTCTCAGGGGTGATAACAGCTGCAGTCATATCGGGAAATATGGACTGGACCGGAACAGTTGGTGGCCTTTATTGAAGAGGTTTTTGTCAAGTGGAATGGGTGAAATACAAAGGCCTGTCAGACAATGGCACAGCGTCCGGACCTCGCCCTGATAATAATAATTAACACATGGGCATCTCCCACAGCCAGCTCAGCTTTCTCTGGTGGCATGTTAACTAGTACCGCCACTTGCCGTCGTTAGGGCGCCTGCCTAGCAACGGCCGAGACCGAGACTCCGAGGGGCCATTTCAACAACCGGTCATGCTATCCTTATCAGATCCAACTAAGACAGAACCCTACTTTAATACTTCCACGCAGGTTTCTGAGACGAGCCTCCAGACGAGTCAGACGACCGCGACTCGTCACCATCCTCCGTCTCTGCAGTGCACATTCGCCGTGCGCGTCGCAAGCTCGCGGCTGTTGGCAAACCGTACGACTGCCGGCTGCGGCTGCGGTTCTTGCGTGGAGTGCTTACGGCGCTGGGACCCTGCATGGCAATATTACGCGCTGTGAATACGTCTCCGAAGCCGGTCTCATCATCTGTTAGGTCCTTCTCCACAGGAAATGGTGCCGCCGCTGCCAACGCCTCCGGACTTGTAAACGTGTTGTATATCTCTTCGAGTAGGATGCGCGACGGTACTCCGAGATCTTCTTCCTCTGCCGCATCGGGTTCGGTCATGCGAGAAGGGACAAGCCCGAGTCCGTCAAACTGGCGCGATCTGTCGCCTTCGTACAGAATTTGAATACCGAGACCGACAG
The DNA here is from genome assembly GCA_022376555.1 of Russula compacta. Lineage (NCBI taxonomy): Eukaryota > Fungi > Basidiomycota > Agaricomycetes > Russulales > Russulaceae > Russula > Russula compacta. The sequence goes on along the minus strand of WTXH01000059.1, from coordinate 127,386 downwards.
GCTTCCCCTTCGCACCCCTCTTGGAGGCTTGGCGTCTTGGCTGACGGGTCGGTGTGATCGGTGTTCCGGGACTCCAGCTGGGCAAGACAGGCGTAGAGACCATAGAGGAATGTGAAGAGATAGACATCGAAGTGCATGAACGCGGAGGTAGTTCGCCATTAAGCAAGATCGGGAAGTCGCATGGCGGCTGGCAGAGAGCAAACGATAAAGATGGCTCGATGGGATGCGGCTCTTCTTCGAGTACGCCAGTTTTCCTTCCACCCAGTCTCAACATGTGTAGTTCTTGCTTGGGCAGTTGCCCGTTTGGGAGAGCCCTGACATTCGGGGTATGTTCACGACAGACATATTGTGGGTCAAGTTTCGGCGGCGGGGCATCGCGATTCGGAGTCACATTAAACCTAGGGCTAGTACATGATGGAGGTAAGCTCGGAGGACTCGATTCAGGTACCATCTCCATAGCGGACGGCGAGAATCGGCCAAGGAGGGGGCCCTGAGAAGGTTCATCGTCGAGAAGGGCCAGCAAAAGGTGGAGAAAGTGACGTAGACAGGAAGCGGCTATATGAAAGAGACCCATTTGTGGTGAGGGAGAAAAGAGCGGGGTGTGAAATAGGCTGTTGAGATGACGATAGTGTGAGTTGAGCACTTTTGTATCGAGCGAGCAATGCAATGAAATATTTATACGCGTTGGCATCACGTGAAGCCGGGCCATGGATCACGGGACCATGATTGCCCACTTCGCTCGCTCTCTCTCTCCGAGTCGGGGACAGTTCTTGCAATAAATAAACTTGGAAACCAAAATTTAGATCCTCTCGGCAATCTTGCCCTCCTCACTCACCTACGCCCTCGCTCATATGTCCCCTAATCCACAGTCCTTCCTCGACCCATCCAAAGCACTCGATGAGCTCAACAACTATGACTCCGATGGCCTGTCAATCAACGAGCTCATAAATTCAACCCTTCATGGTGGCCTTACATATAATGACTTCCTCATACTTCCGGGCAAGATCGATTTTTCTGTCCACCAAGTCCTCACCGAAAGTCGTATTACCCGAAATGTGGTGCTCAAAACGCCGTTCATTAGTAGTCCTATGGATACCGTCACAGAGGGTGAAATGGCTATTTCGATGGCGGTACGCCCTCCGTGACGTTGATCGTGGCACCCTCACGTACTTCGCCACGTGTAGTTGTTAGGCGGCATCGGCGTTATACACCACAATCAGTCACCCGCGGCGCAAGCCGCTATGGTCCGTGCCGTGAAGCGCCATGAAAATGGCTTTATTACCGACCCCGTGGTCCTATCTCCAGACCATCACGTCGAGGATGTGCTCGACGTGAAGGCCCGTTTGGGTTTCTGTGGAATTCCCATCACCGGTCAGTCCAAATGTTCCCTTCATTCGTTTCGTCACACGATGAATTCTATTCATACCTTCGTTCTGCCGCACCAACACGTACAATACGTGTGAAATGGGGAGATTGCACGGATTCACTGATGCTCTACCTGGTGTCTACCATACCCAGAAAACCCTCCGCTGACTTTACCGCAACAGATACAGGTGCCTTGGGAGGGAGGCTCGTTGGAATTGTCACCTCTCGCGATGTTCAGTTCCAGCCTCGATCCGCCAGTCTCTCTGATGTCATGACTACCAACCTCATCACGGCTTCTGAGGGCGTCACCCTCTCCGATGCCAACGACATTCTTCGCGATTCTAAAAAGGGAAAGTTGCCCATCGTCGATGCACAAGGTCGACTTGTCTCCCTTCTAGCACGATCCGATCTCCTCAAAAATCAGACATACCCACTTGCTTCCAAACTTCCCGAAAGCAAACAACTCTACTGCGCCGCGGCGATTGGTACGCGTCCTGCCGACAGGGATCGCCTTGCCTTGCTAGTGGATGCGGGGCTTGACATCGTCGTCATTGATTCTTCGCAGGGCAACTCGATCTTCCAGGTGGAAATGATCCAATGGATTAAGAAAACATATCCAGCGCTAGAGGTCATTGCCGGTAACGTCGTCACGCGCGAGCAAGCAGCTACGCTGATCGCCGCTGGCGCCGACGGTCTGCGCGTTGGCATGGGGTCGGGGTCCATTTGCATCACGCAGGAGGTCATGGCTGTAGGGCGTCCTCAGGCCACAGCCGTCTACGCGGTCTCGGAGTTTGCCTCTCGTTTTGGCGTGCCCGTTATCGCGGACGGCGGCATCTCAAATGTCGGCCACATCGTCAAGGCCCTTGCTCTCGGCGCGGGGGCAGTGATGATGGGCGGACTGCTCGCCGGCACGACTGAGGCCCCCGGTGAATACTTCTATCATGAGGGAAAGCGTGTCAAGGCGTATCGCGGCATGGGCTCCATCGAGGCGATGCAACAGGGTAGGCCCGGCGCAGCAGCGCAGGGTTTAGGCCCAAAAGCGAACGGGAAGGCGGGAAAGTACCCGACGCCGCCGAGCAAGGCGCAGGCTAAGAACCACGTGCACGAGAATGCGGCAACCAGTCGGTACTTCTCCGAGTCGTCGGCGGTCAAGGTTGCGCAGGGCGTATCTGGCGACGTGCAGGACAAGGGAAGCGTCAAGGACTTTCTGCCGTACTTGCACGCGGGGTTGCAGCACTCGCTCCAGGACATCGGTGCGCGGACTTTGCGGGAGCTGCAGGACGGCGTGGAGGACGGTCGGGTCCGCTTTGAGTTGCGCACGGCGAGTGCACAGGTCGAGGGTGGTGTGCATGGGCTGAACTCGTGAGTCTTGCCCGTGACCCTGGCTACCTGCCCGCATTCCGTGTGTCTGACATTTTATCCTCACCAGCTACACGAAGCGCCTTTTTGCGTAACGAAATTGTGTAACACACAGTGTTATTGTCGATCGATCAAATCACCGCAGTTGTCGTCCTCGTAGACAGTCGAACGGTCTGTGTGGCGCCCAAATCGTCGTCTACTGTAGTACGGTGTCGGCTAATGTAGTATATACTCCTTAAAAGCTGTACAGTAATGTCGCTGCTCCGAATCGAGAATTGCAGCCACGGCGCTCCCGAGTCGGCGCTCAGGTCGCCTGCGTGACTAGAGAACATGAGCAATCCTGGCTGGTCATACCAATCTACGTGGTCTCCTGAATCGCATCCTCCTCGAACTTGAGAATGGATGCGAACGAAGACGTTGAGCCTGGTGAGAGTTGGATATGGCCATAAAGTCAAGGGCTGACTGATCCCCTACTCACAGCTGGTCTTTCTAGACGAGGTGCATCCAAAGGTGGTTCACACAGCGATACATCTGGCAAGCTGTGGTCCGTGTACCTCTCCGAAGCAGACAGACAAGACAAAGCACTCGCTGAGAACTGGAAGGGAGACACGGAGGGCATCCTCATCTTTGTATGTCTCCAACCTCGCTTCCCCCCTTTCTCCCTGACTTTGGTTGACGGTCAACAACCAAGACTGGTCTGTTTGCCGCCACGGTGGCAGCGTTCATCATCGAGAGCTACAAGCAGCTGTCCTCCGATTCCGGCACCGCGACCGTCCTCCTGTTGAACCAGATATCCCAGCAGCTCTCCGCGCTGGCGCTGTCGAACGGCAATGGCACCACTCCGCCCCCTCCTCCACTTTACAACGACGACTACTCGTCGTCCTTCCGCCCGACCATGTCGGCCATTCGCGTCAACATCCTCTGGTTCCTCAGCCTGACCCTCAGCTTGATATGCGCCCTCGCCGCGACGCTGATGCAACAATGGGCACGCCGCTACCTGCAACAGGCGCAAGCCCAGACCACGCTCTACAAGCGCGCCCGCACGCGCGCGTACCTCTTCGAGGGCGTGCAGGCATTTCGCCTCTCCGAGGCCGTCGAGGCCGTTCCGCTCTTGCTGCACGTCGCCGTCTTCCTCTTCTTCGCCGGCCTCGTCGACTTCCTCTTCTCCATCGACACCGTCGTCGGACGCGTCATATTCGGCGTCATGTGCTTCTTCGGCGGCACCTACATCCTCCTCACGTTCCTCTCGAACGTCAGGCCCAACTGTCCGTACCGCACGCCGTTCAGCCGGGACTGGCTCAAGTGGTTCCTCGTCGTCCCCACGGCACCGGCGTTTCTCGTGATTTATGGCTCGCGATGTTTCTTACGGCGCGACAAGTTCGATAAGGTTCTCATGCACTTTCTGCTCTTCGTGCAGTCATTACTGTGGACGATGTCCGACGCGATGCGATCACTACAGGAGCATATCGACAAGGGCGCGCTGCGGTGGGCCGTGGCGACCGTCGACGACGATGACGACATCGAGACGCTTGTCGAAGGCATTCCTGGCTACCTTACCTCTGGAACTAGCAGAAACGGGCTTTCAATCATACAGGATCTGCTCGACCTTCAACAACCCAAACCGCTAGGACACCTCATCAACCGGCTCATCCAAACGTGCACGCCCGAGGGCTACCGCGGTGCCGCCGAGAACGTGCGCAGGCGCCGCGCACTCACCTGCCTCGACACGCGCGTTCTTGACCGGCGTGTACTTCGCCTCGTTCTCCTACGGAATGTTTGGGTTCCAGACGTGGCCTTCCGTCAACTCATTGAAGCGGGACGAAGACCCCGTGATCGCCATCAACGCAGTTTGCACCGGCGCGCTGGCAGCGCGCGCCTATCTCCGCTCCATCTTCGTAGAGGGACTCCAAGCGCCCGACCGTGAGCACGTCGCGCAGACACTCTTCGAGCTCGTCAACGCGCCCTGGCCCAGGAGCGGCAGCCTCTACTCGCTCGCTGGATGCCACCTCCTCGTCCTGCACGGCCTCGTCTCCGGTCTACTCCCCCACCTGCACCTACCGAGCTCCTCGAGCTCCACGGACAACCACCGAGACCGTGAGCGAGCCGTCGTCGTCGTCGTACCGCCGACGAGCTTCCGCGCCCTGTGGGAAACCCTCCCGCGCATCCTGAACAAACGCCCGCCGGGCCATCCAGAACCAGACATCAGACGGTCCTTCTTGGACCTCTGGGGGCAGCTGGGCAATCTCGCCAGCGGCGGCACCGAGTCGCCGTCGCCGCCGCCCGCGCTCCCGTGGGCGTCGCTCGTGGTCAGCGGGAGCGAGCCGCTGAGGTTCAAGGAGCGCGTCATGAACGCCGACGTCTTGTCACCCGTCGTTCAACTGATGAGCATGCTGCTCCCGACTGTGGAATCTCTACAAGCGCTGGACACCCCTACTCCCGCTCCTACTGCTCCTGCTCCTGCTCCTGCCCCTGCCCCAGTGGCACCTCTGCTGCCACCGCCAGCAGAGCAAGAGCGAGTCGAGTCGTCGTCACGTACGCCTGCGCCAAATTCGTCACCTGCACCGGCAACGTGAAGGCTTGTTTTGCATTTTCTGCAGTCTGGGACTGACGATCGAGGAATGTCTTTGTATAAAGGGCCCCCGGGGATTAGGTTGGGTTTGGTACAAAAAAAGGAAATTTTGTTCGGCACCGCAAGCGCCGCTGAGTATGCTCTGCAAAGGCGCAAAGGCAACTTTTACTTTTTACTGCACCATTAGCATTGGACTACTAGATGGTTGCTGTGTCACGGGTATCAAAAGCCGACTAGATGTGATTCGACTGCCCAACCACGGACATAGCCCAACTAAAAGAACATTGCTGTTCGCCAGATCTGATTATGGTTGTCCAATCCACCCACGTATCGGTCATGCAAGGCGCTCTCAAAACACGGCACAAAGTTATCCTCCAAACAATCAAGCATGTCAAGAGGTGTGGAAGCAACCACTGATCAACTACTCCTGCACCCGTCGTTCGTAAGTGTACATTCGTGGCGATCATTTCATAGTACACGAGGGAAGCTATGAGTTGTTGAAACACTCCATCCTTGACAAATATGTAGCAGAAAGCGACCTCTTTGATACCAGAGAAATGGTTTCTGTCCGCAGAGACGGCGCGGGCGGCGTAAGCGATCCGATATGTTTGACCTTCTCACAGGAGGAGTTATCAGAGAGTGAATGACAGGCTACGGAGGAAAAAAAAAACAGAGCACGCCAACTCGCAGATGTCCCTGACAAACAGAGCCGTGAAAAATCTCGACTAAAGATTTCGGACCCTCATCATGACCGTAGATCCCGAAAATGTAGTCTTTGCCGTACCCACAGCTTTTTTGACAAACCTGAAATTGAGGCCCCAAGATCAAAGCCACGAAACAATCCAGCCCGATGTCCGTTGTCCTCGTCAAGATGTCGCCGTTTGGCCCCTACCATAAAATAAAGATCATCGTCCGTGGCAATGAGAGCACTGATACAGTTTTCTTCGGCTCCAAGGGAAGTTTGGCTGAGGGGAAGAGCGAGTTGGTCGAAGAGTCGCATCATTGGCATGGCCGATGCGAGTTTCAAGAGCTACTGGTGCATCTGCGCCATTATTTTGCTTCGCCTTCAATTCTTGGAAAGTGCATGATCGTCATCGAGCTTAGTCAAGAGTTGAAGACGATCATGTCTATCTACCATCACGTGTCCGTCTATTTGTTGCTGTTTTGCTGTTACCATACCACAAAGTACTTCCAAACGATCAAGCAATAGCAAGAGGCGTGGAAACGACCACTATGCACAAGTCGGGTGTAAGTGTACATTCGTGGCGGTCATTTCATTGTACATGAGGGAAGCTATGAGTGTAAAAGTAGTACTATAACCCGTAGGCACGCGCAAAAGAACGGTAACAAAGAGAGAAAAACCAAAAAAAAGACACAAAGTAGGCACACCATGGCATAGCTATAGCCCCGTCTCTACAAGGTTGCCGACGACGCCGACGCCGAGCACTTGCTTGAGAAGCAGCTGGACTTTCTCCTTTCCTCGTCGAGCCTGTGCTTCTCCTCGACCCATCGCATCTCCCGTTGTTCGTAGAGGCTTCCAAGCGCGTGCAAGCTCCCGATGGCAGTGTCTAAAGCGCGGCGTAGATCCTCCTCGCGCGCATCGCTACTGCTCGAGGGCGACCCGTCGCGCGGAGACGACGACGCGCGCGAGAGCTGCTCCAGCAGTGACGCGGAGCGTGAGTTGCGGCGGCGAGCGGCGACCTCGGCAAAGGCAGAGCGAATGCCATCCATGTCAGGCGAATCGAGAAGCTCGACGTCGCGGCGGATCGCACGAGACGCAACGGAATGGTGCTTGCGTGTGTGGGATGGCGCGGCGAGCAGTACGAGGGTGGTGTCTGTCTCGCGATCGAGTGCGTGGAACTATGATGTGGCATCGGCCCAATAACGGGGTCAGACCTGCCTAAACGATCTCGGGGCGAGTATGACTGGGGTACTTACAGCACGAAGAAGAGCTTCCCAACGAACCTTCCACCTTCGGCGACGCTTCTCAGGATTGCTAACATAGTCGGTATGGAATTCGAGTTGCAACAGGTCATCTGTAACACTCTCGGTTCCTACATCCTCGTCAATCCACTCTCCGTCGTCCGCATCTGACTCGTCCTCGTCATCTGCACTTGTGTCCCAGCGTGCGGGACGACGGGCATAATGGTTTCGATGATCGTCTACCTTAGATTCCCCGGCGGTCTCTTCACCTGACGACAGCTCGGGGCTCGTATCTCGAGGCTGCGTGCTCTCAACACGTGGAGGCGGACGAATGTTCACCCTGCTGCGCAAGTCTTGAGAACGCTCACGGCGGCGTAATCTGCGGCCCGAGCGAACATGAATATGTGGCGGTAGCGCAACGGGCTGATGACTCGGGCTCGACTGCATACTTGCTGTCGAGCCTGCCATGCCACTACGTCTCCCACCAAACACATTGCTCGTCTGTAGGAAGGTCCAGGGATTGTACTGAGGCCCAGGAAAGGGTGTTGACGAAGGCGAGAGGGTAGAGTCAGAAACCATGCCACCATTGTTGAGCGCATAGATCTGCATCTGCAGCGCGAGTTGGTCACGGACGACATTGGGGTCCATCTGCGAAAGATCCATCGTCCCATTGTATGAGCCAGAGTAGGTCTGTCCGCGACGAATGTGTCCAAATGGGTGCGGATACGGAGAGCCGGCATGAGGAGCAGGGCTCATAGATGGAATAACGGGCCTGACACCGTTCGCACGGCTCATTCCTGAGATGAGAGGTGACGGTGATGGGGCAGCTGTGTGGCTGTGAGGGGTAGGTGGGATAGGCGCACCCGGGCGAGAATGCGTGGCCATAGGGGACTGAGGATAGGTATGGTAATACGCTGCAGCGGGATCATCAAGGAAATGGACGGGTTCCTCGTGGCTTGGGGAGTGTATTTGATGTGGCGAGCTGATTTGGTGGGGGTAATTGATTTGAGGAGTCGGATAAGGTCGCTGGTTCTGTTCAGGTAGAGAAGATTTGAGCTGTTCGAGTGTGCTCTCAAAGCTAGCTGCATCAAAAGAGCGCAGTCCGAGCCCATCCATCGTACCATTGCGGCTTCGAATACGTGGGGGCTGGGGCTGTGATTGCTGGTGATGTTGCCGCTGTTGTGAGTGTCCAGGTGAGTCACGAGGCCCGTGGCCTCTCTCAGCAGGTAGGGTCACGGACGGAGAACGCGGTGTGTAACTCTCTTCGTCCTGGGACTGTGAACGACCAGAATGCTGAACATCCTCCTCCTCCTCGTCACCGTCATGCTTCTGCTTTGATCCGTCGGAGCTCTTTCGTGGGTTTTGGCCGTAATTTTCACGCCCATTGCGCTCGTGACGTGCATCGTAGCGAGGGTCTAACCCTTCGGGAAGAAGATCCGACGAAGGAGTAGGAGACGCGTGATGCTGCCGCTCGAGGTCACGCGCTTCCTGCTCATGCTTGTGGGCGTGCCGCTCATACTCGCTTCCCCCGGGATTCCATCGATCGCGATCTTTTTTTTGCTCATCGGTTTGCTCAAAAGTGGCGTCTTCTTCGAATTCCTCCTGAACGGGTAGCGACCTGTCAGGGGTTCGGGCCTTAGCGGACTGGCCGGTAGGCGACTGCGTTGTAAGTTTAGCCACGGTGGGAGGCGTTGAGCGCAATGGTGGCACACTTTGACGAGGGCCAGGAGGGCTCGGCGGAAGGGCAGCAGCCTGGGCCGATCGAAGTTCGCGATCGAGTTGGCCGTAAGAAACAGAATGATCACTTGGAGTACTGATCGCAGAAAAATACTGCGGAGACTCGGTGCGCTGGATGTCAAGTTTCGGAGAAGGCTGCGGAGCTGGCATTGCTGGAGGGAGATCACGCTTCATACTCCCGCGACGCTCCCAAGTTTCGCGCTCCTTGTCACGGGTAGTGTCGCGACGCTGCACCGTAGCAGGGCCATTGGCTTGCTCACGCGGGCTCGGACGCTCGCCATTAAGAATGCGTTCGAGAGTGGACTCCTTTGGGAGAGAACCAGGCTCAAATTGCGTAGACCTCGAAACAGGGCCCGAATTTGCACCCCCGCATATGCCACTCCTGCCATCCCTGCGCCCAAAGAATGAGCTTGGTCGAACTCTGCGAAAGACTCCAAAGATTCCAGAGGCAGGAACTGAGGAGCGGTAGTACGCGGTACAGGTCGCGCAAAGCCCAACGAAGGCGTCATCTGATTAGGGTTGAGTTGTAACAGATTGGGTTGACTGTGGTTATGTGAGGATTGATGAGGCACCTGATGGACAGCATTTTGTTGGCTCGTTGAATGAATGGGAGCAGGAGGTGGAGTCACTTGATCTGGACTACCGTCTCTACTAGTGCTGTGATACAAAGGGGAGGTAGCGCGGCGGATCTGACCCGGGACGGTTTGGGCGGCCAATGGAGGTGAGCGCCTCTGATGAAACGAGGTAGTGGTGGCGGTAGGACTCGGCTGACCGTTATACGAGCCTTGGAAGGAAGAAGTTGATTGGCCACGGGTATTCCTTTGGTGTTCACGGAACGATGGCGACGGAGAATTTTCGCGTGGGGAAGAATTCAGTCCTAGACAGAGAGGAAGGAGAAACCAGGAATCAGTATTTAATCAACCGGGAGATCAAGCAACGTATTAATGGAAAGAAGGACAGTGAATAAGTCTAGGCAGCGTAGAAGCCAGTCCTGTGCACGATTGAGTAGGAAAAAAAAAACACGATTTAAAAAGGATGGCAGAGAAAGATGTGAGTCAGGATGCATATAAGCCCCCAATCATACTCGAGAAGGCGTGAACACGAAGGGATGAGATTTAAATCATAATTTGGAAGACACGAGCGTTTCCGCGTGCAGCATCGATTCGTTATAAGCGACAGGGAAAAGAGAGATGCACACCTTGTGTAGAACCGGTTGTGGATTTTCTGCTAAGAGGGGGCGATTGTGTCGACATGGGTACAGAATGCGTACGTAGGTTTGGGAGTAAGAGAAGGGAAGGACGCAGAGGGGGACGCCGAGAGCAAAATGTAGAACCAAAGAAGCGGAGTCAGATGTGAATTGAAGTACACACGAGAATAGCAAACGCGCGTTTCCAACGTGGCTTCGGTTACACAAGACGAGACGAGATGGCCGAAAACAACGAGGTTGGGAGACCACCAGGTAAGGAAATTTGCCTCGAGGCTGATCACAGCATATATCATAACTTGACGCCACGGATTGGCCGGCTCGAGCGCGTGACAAAAGTGAGAGAAAGCAGCGACATGACAGTTGCGAAGGGAAGCAAAATAAAAAGACAAGACAATGGAGAGGACATTGCGAGAAGAAAAGGACGGCAATTAATTGCGACGCGACCAATCCAAACTCGCGAGCGAGGAAAAGCTCCCTTTGAGCTCGTTCGGGCTTAGTCAGCTACCGCCACGTTTTTTGTTTTCATGTCCATGCCGGATGGCCGAAGCCGCGACTCCATTCCATCTCGCACCGCACCGCACCAGCACTCTCCGGTCCTGCGTATCGTGTTCGTTCGCCAAAGTGCCGCCCTGAGCCACCAGTGCCCCCCAACATGCGCATGGACACCTGCCACCACTGTATGCCACCACTCAGGGCCTTTTGATCTTGCTCTGCATATTGGATACCCTCGATGTGTGCTCGCTTGCCACGAGTCACTGTCAACGCGACGTGAGACGCCGCCTGGCATTATTGACACAGCCAATTCCGCCATATACTGTACAGTACATGAAATTAATGAATGAACTCTGTGCGCCCCAGCCTGTGACTATTACAGTAGACGACTGCTAGCGAAAGTCCACATCACAACCCTTTCGCTCCTTTCTCACTTACACTATCAATATTGATACAGTATTTCTCTTGTCCATGCGAATTCAAGAAAGGTCCAGAATCCCGCTCTGCACCCTGTCCGTTAGAATGTAGAGATATTAGGATCTGCGGCGCTTAAAACTCTTTGCAAGTAATGGTCCTGTGCCCCCCACCCACGCATCTCCCAGGGGCCTCGTAGCCCAGTGCGGCAAGTCCCATGGTTATCACGGGTCAGGAGCCTTCACTGGTAAACCTTGATCCAAGAGAATTCGAAGAATGCATTGCTGAATGCACTAGGATTGTTGTTGACCAAGTCTATACAGATATGCTCCTTGGTGAAGGGTTGCCCCAAATCACATCCGGAGGACAACGTACCGGTGCACGCGCCTGGGCACCCACATGCGGCAAAGATATTTCCCGCCCAATCTCCACCTGGGTAAAACCTCGACGTTAAGCAAGTTATCGTTGGCAAAGGTGCAAAACCCACTCACACAGGTCAATGTTGATAGTAATACTTGCTGGCCCAAAAGAAGAGGCAATATTACAGTTCGTGTTTGGGAAATAGGCATCTGGCATTCCCTTTTTTGTAAAGAGAGTTAGTAAAGCTTTTCCAGCGCGACGAAAGTGGAACGGACCCAATTCGCGGTGTTAATCAGGGCCGCGCCGGTTTCCACCTCGCTAGGAATGGAAGGACTGTTTCGATCCCAGAACCACACCGCAACATGGTCGTTCGTGCGTTCCATTGCATACCTGCACGTTGTCCTGAATACTTTTCGGAGCCGCCAACGGAGTTTAAGGGGTACCGCACCATCCTCCTCCGTTTGCATTGAACGCAGGTCCATAGCTGGCCCCATCGGCGAGTTTCGCCCCGCACCCTGCATTGTTGTTCACAGCTGTGTTACAATCTAGGCCCGTGGGCGAGCTGTGTTGTTCTCAGCGCCCCTGACACCGTACACCGTTCGGATAAATGTCATAGCAACTCACCCCGTCATGGCACGTGATGCTGGCATGGTGCACCCTGCCCTGTAATTTTTAACCATCAAGAGCGCACGCCTCGTGGCGTGAAGCGCGTACCAGGGGTCGTGTGCAATGTGACGAGATTTGGGCCCTGGTCATTCACGCCTTCGAGAATGTCAATCTCCCCCTTTAATACGCACGCATCCGTCAGTCAAGCTAACATGCCAAGAACACTGAGGGAAAGTTAAAGACCCCTGCCGGCCAATTGGCACCATTCTCCCATATCGCGGGCCAAGTACTGCAGAGGGTTGCGTTGAGCCCCCCTCTGTGTGCGCGGATGTAGCGAGGCGCGTCACGCACCCGCAGCCTTGCGGCATATGTACTACGTTGTAACTGTGGGGGATTGATCAGCCTCTGTGACGCGAATACCCCATATGAGTGGGGGACCATGATGGTGAGGTGAGCCCTCTTACATTGAAACATGCATGTTGTACTGGTTATTGGACACCAATCTGACTGAATTGCGTCCAGGCCCAGTTGGGCTCAGATACGTGGTGTCGTCTACGCCGAGGATGACGTTTCCCCCATTTACGGCGACCAAACCAGTGGCCTGGGCGATGTTCTCCGAGACGTAATTACTTTGCGCAAGTAATTTCGTCACGATGTGGAGGAGCGCAACAGGTAGAAAAGGTACGTACACTCGCCCGTTCGTTGGGTCAGCCCCGGTGAAGAATTGGAACATGGAGAAAAAGTTGGCTCCTTGGTATGTGTCCACGACAGAGTACTGCTGCGCCAAGGTGGGTGTCATTAATAGCAAGGAGATGGTGACGGACGCGAGGAGCCTCATGGGTCACGGTGGTATAGTCAAGTACGAAATCGTACCAGCGACTACACAATCCCTGTCCAGAAGACCAGGGTATTTAAACCGCCACCAATGCGGTGACAGGCAGACTAAATGAGGTAAAAAAAATCCAACACAAATATGCTGCAGGCGCGGAGAACCTGGGGCCTGGCAGAACCCCTCATGCACGCTGGCAGAAGGTGTGACGTGGACCAGATTGCCAGGCCAGGGGGAGGGCGGGGGGAGGAAGAACCAACCTATCATAGCAGAGAAGAACTCGGAAGACGGCCATGTGTCGAACTAGCGTGGGCAAATCTGCTGAACACATGGCTCCCGAGCCGACGAGAAAGTGGCGTGCTGTCCGGTACAAGTATATATTTGGTAACACCCCAGAAGCACCGCGCAACATGCAGCATATTGCTCTCGTACATATCCATGCTCTTCAGCACTTTTATTTCCAGGCCACCCGCACATCATTGGCGTACTGTATCCCCATAATCTGCCTCCCTCGGGACGGTCGCTGTGCGGTCGCGTGGCAGGGGCCTGGGGGGCAGGGAGCGGCTCTCTTGGAGAAGCATCCGCCTATCTGACACTGACAGGTTTGCGCCGATCCCTCCTTCCGTCAAATCCGAAGTCTACGGCATGTGGATTTCATCCATTGATGTATGATGGGGGCGGGATGGGGTGTGCGTGGAAGTGGAGGGACAACCAGTGGCGGTATTTACGGCAAGGAAGCCTGTGAACGTGCTTTATGCCGCGCCGGCCCCCGCCCATGTACACGAATGGCAGGGCTAATTGTGGTCATTTCGGCCACGTTGCCCGCCCGCATTGATGTCGGTCACAGTATACGCGCGACGTTTCCCTTCTGGTTCGCCACCTTGTTCTGAGAACATCATGTTCTCTGGTGGGGATTACAGGTAGGCCAGGGGACTGACTGATCATGAGTCAGATAAGGACAAGACCGCCGCAGGAACCGCTGATTATCTGCCATCCACCACCCCCGTCACCCCGTTCAATGAACAATCGCTATGTACTTTTTAGGCGGGACAGCTCGTCAAGAAGGAAAATCTCCCCGAATCAGTCTTTATTAGGGTCGATGGAATTTTCGAAAAATGTGTGTGGCGTTTTTCTAGGGTGAGAGGAAGGTCTGTCTTTGATCGGCGCGTTCCTTTTACTAGCTAGAATATCTCTATTCTCGTCCCAAGAAATAATAACGTCAGCTTACCCACGATCTTTACGTCGAGTCCGGGAATTCGCCGGAAAGTCACACGTGGGAAAGTGGGAAACTGCTGCCGTCCCCGATCGGGAAGTATGTCATCGGGGCTGACATGATAAAAGAGTTTGGTGTTATGACTCTGAATCTTAAGGACCTCATCAAAGTAAAGAAGACAAGTAAGGCCAAGTTGTAGGCCAATCTTGACTACCTCATAATTTATTTGCTTTATCACATAGTCTTTGAGATGGCCTAATTCTTCTTTTTGTAGTTGAAAAGCCTGTTTAAGAACAGATAACAGATTGCATATACTGGTAAATCTGTAAAAATAGTCATGTGCAAATACACTGGCAAGTGTTGCACAATGCAATTCATGGCAGCTGCATGCAAAACAAAACATCTTGCGTCACACCCAGGATTGGCATGGTGGTTTCCAAGTCAAGTCTTGGGCTAGTCTGGCTCTCTTGAAGCACATCCGGTTCATTGGTGTCTAGGAGAGGACTCTGTCCTCAGTTCTGCAGCATCAAGGAGTATGCAGTATGCTCAGGCATGGGTTATAAGAGATTCAATGGAGTACTTTGGCAGTTATGGAGGAGTCTCTGTAACACGGCAATAACTTGAGGCTTGAAGTCAGGAAGGTATTTGTTTATTCTTTATCGAGTTTTCTCCTACACAGCAGGAGGGAAGACAAGCGTAATTTAAACTAGAGAGCTTACAAACATGTTGTTATGTTACACGCGTTTAAGACGGTTCTGACGCCGTGATGAGGGGCAGGGGAATCATAAGTGTCGACACTAATCGTCCGGGCATTATAGTCGTGAAGGGTATTCTCTGAAGCTCTTCATTAATAGGTATACAGTAATAATCTAGTGATTATTCGAAGGAACAAGGACACATGAGAACACTGATCGCAAAAGAGAAAAGAAAAGCTCTTCTCACCTTGTCCAGGATTTTCACATCCCCAAAGAGGAGTACGATTCGTTAATGGATACATCTCCGTTGCCGGGAGCCACGACTTCCTGCTTGCGATCCATGCCCGACAATCCAAGTTCGTTGACCGGCGGCTTTTCCTTCTGTCTCATGCTGTCGGTGGCTCGGCTCCGTCCACGATCCCTCCTCGTGCCTTCCTGGCTCTCCCTTGCCTGGGCGCGCGCATTGTCTCTTTCTCCCTCCCTCCGCCACTCGCCCCGCGTTTCGAGCTCGATCTGCCCGTCAGCCAAACGCCGCACAATGCGTGCCTTGCGTGCGCTCTCGCCGTAGCTGCTGAACGTCCGAATAACGAGCACAAAGTATACCAACCCGAGCAATAGTTGGCACGTGATCCCTATGCGTGCGCCTAGCTCTTGTCCTTGCGGTAGGGGTGTTTGCGACTGGCCCCTGGCGCCTGAGCGCCAGACGAACGACATGATTGCAACGACGAATGCGAGTACAGACCATGCGAGCCAGACTCCTGGCAAAGCGAGCAAAACCCAGACATTCCAGAAGATGGCAGTCTCTGTCCTTTGTGCATCCTACATTTAAATGATATGAGCAAAATCCGGTTGAGCCAAAAAGCCGGGAGAGTACCTCAGCCCAGCGAGATGCACGGTACATGCTACCCATGTTTCCAAAGCGTACGATATACATGATTCCGTATGAGAGACTCATCAATGCGCTAATCAGAGAGCAAAGCGCAGCAGTGCGGGTCAACGGGTCGTTTTCCGCATCTTGGATTTGGAAAATGGTCAGAATAGCCCTGTGTGGATCGTAAAAGGTCAGCGGGGCTTGTCTGGGGATGAAGGTAGAGTACCGCACGAAAGGAGCAAGGCTGATAACACGTTGAGCGTCTTCCACTCTCTTATGAGCGAATCAACAAAACCTTCCCACGAGCGCTTGAATCTGGCTAGTGCAGGCGAAACATTCGGCGGCACCCATTCCTCAGGGAAAGGCAGCACAACGTTCCCCGTCATGTTCTCAGCATTCACAGGTTCGCACGCATCAATGATCCGCTGAATCTCCGGTCGCGATACTGCCGCATCCTCGAATATGCGCGCGACGCGTGAAAAGTAAAGCGAAGGGAGCCGCAGTTGCGAATGCAGGTACAACTGACGGGGTAGCGTATCAAACGCAAGTATATGCGCATTGTGGAAGCGCGTGGAGCCGAAGAGAGGTACGCATGCGCATGTACACGAGATGTCAGACTGAGACTCATATGGTACTGCTTCAACGTCTGGACGTCGCGAACGTGTTCCGAAGCAACGGGAAAACAGGTTGAGCGAGAGTGAGGGGTGCGGCCGGAACGGGTTGATGGCAATGAAAGGTTCTTCACGAGATTGGGTACGACCTAGAGGGGATAAACGACCAAGAAACGAACGCAAAGGTATCACTCCACGCGAAGGGGAAGGAGAGCGTGTGGGAGATCCAGTGCGTGAACGAGTACGTGTATGCGACTCCGCGCTGTTCCTACGTCCCTGAGAAGGTCTGCGCGAATGCCCCTGTCTATACGAGCCGTGGTGTAAACGCCCGTGGACGCTGTCGTGTGCACGAGCTACAAAAGAACTGAAAGTAGCTCCTTGAGTGCTCGGGAGGATTGGCTCGCTAGCAGTAGGTAACGGACGATCAACTGTAAGATGAACATCAGTCATGTCCTAGTGATATGCGCTCCACGTGACGGAGTATATGCGCTCCCCCATGCAGGGTCATGCCTGGAAAACTGCTCCGGAGCCCAAGGCATATGAGTGCGATTACTCACTTGGGCGGGGACTGGTCGATGACCCTCTTTCGCTATCAAACGAGACGCGTTGTCGTGGGGGGGTCCCCTCGACAACGCCGTCGGACGAACCATGCGAGATCTGCGGCGCTCGCGGGGCAGATGTCTGTATAAAACGTGCTTCGGTCGTCGAAGGATTTTCCAGGCCCTCTTTGAGTTTACTGTCAGCACGGGGGCCGACAGCAGAACGACCAGCGGGCGAAGAGCGAAGGAGAGAAGGTAGGGCAGAGAGCTTGTCAGAACTAGTGCTTTCGGATCCAGGGGTCTCGGCAGCTGCTTTGAACCAGTGTCAAAAAGGCAAATATACGGACGGGGAGACAGGGGATAACACCAACAAGGCGGGCTTTCAATGGGTTCACCAGGCGTCACCGAGGTGGCAACGGGAGTAGTTATGAGCGAGGGGAGATTGTCGCGCTCCGGCTCCTCGAAGAGTTGACGGGAAGGTGAGTTCGGGGTTGGAAGAGGTGATGCATTTGAGGAGGGAGTGTCTGCCATGTCGTCTCGTGGGTCGATGGGAGAAGGAAGAGGAAGGAAATGTGACGACAAGCGGGCGCGCTAGTGTGTGCCATATTTGTGCAGCCACTGTGTCTGTGCATGTGCATTTGCAAGTGACGCGCCTCGCGTACGCGTAAACTCAAATTTGTAATTCAGCTTAAATAATACTGTAACGCCGAGTCACCGACCGACTAAACGGTCTAAATGCTTCTAAACCTTGTTTCCATTCCAGCTCGCAGCATGACTCGATTCCAGTAACCCCTCCATCTCTGCCCAGCAGACAGGGGGCCCGTCTCTGATTTACATTCATCGACGACAAGTCACGTAGTCCAGCAGAGTACAGTATACCCATCGCGTCCGTGGGCCGAGGGATGTATGTACGTATCAGGAGTCGACGTTGCCAGTGGAGCAAGTTGCCGGTACTTGTACTCATCTTTATCGTCTATGGAGAACCGGGAAGGCAGATCGAGATGCCACCATCTCCTGCGGCTCGGGTGTGATTGCTGCACCTGTAACCATGTAACCCCCTGCATCCTCCACACGGAAACGGACCTGCCGTCGCGCAGATTGATCTGCTGATATTCCATAAACGCTGGTTGTAACCTGCGCCTGCGCCTGCGTCGACATATGTATGAATCCCTAGCAAGTCCTCCTCAGGCAGAAGAACACGAGGGTGACATGGGAGGGGGCCAGAAGGGCAAAGACGAACGAAATAGATGCTGCTCATGGCAGCAACAGAGAGCACAGACTTGACTGGGGAGTGAGTAAAACCGTGCAACCTTCGGTCTCTTCACCTTGCGTGGTGGATACATCAGTGTTTTCTGCAGGACAGGCCAGGGGAGGATGGCGCGGTTTTTTTTTTTTCGATGAGTTCCCATCATCAACATCACCATCATTCCAATCACAGAAAGCGATCTTTTACGTTTGGTAGTTGTTGGCCGGCCGAATTGCGAAACATCGTTGTGGAACCAACAAAATACGCGCAATCTTGGTCGCAATCTTAATCTTACGGTTAGGACGACGATGAAACACGCCCGAGCGGTTTACATTCACGTCACACACTCAATGATTCGCTGTAGCATGTGCATGCATGCATGTGTCGATCATACGGAGGAGGAAGAGATGCGCCTCATCGGAGCTCGGAGCTCGGAGCCCGCTCCCGACCGATCTGCAAGTAGATACACCACCATATCCACATACTGTAGAACTTTCCACGCAGACGCATACCACTGGACGCGACAAACCACGAGCTAGAGCCTACTCAGACCCGGTACCCTCTTCCCAGTCGCCCACCTGTCATCGTTGGTCAGTGCCTGGGCCAGGGGCCCGACAGTTGTCCATATGCATATACAACCATTAAATTGCTGTGCTACTCGTTGCACCTACCTCTCTCTTCGCACTTGGCCAGAGCCATATACAACTGTATTTATATTAGTCTGTCTGTCTGTCTGTTATCACTGGTATATAAAACATCCCTAGAATGGCCACTTCAATATACTCCCCTACTAGTACCTGGGTTGCAAGTGCAAGTGATCTAGAACGCAGTTGCAGCACGGGCTCTCAGCTCAGGCCAACAACCTAGATATACCAGCTAGGCTAGTTGGTTAGTTAATTAGTTGGAGTTGGTCTAGATCTCCTGCCAGTGTGCGTGCAACATCGGTGTCAGAGCGAGTGACCCATCGAGAAACAACAACACGTGTATCCATAATTCGGATGGATGATTCTGATCCGATAAAAAAAAACGCCCCCCAATCTGAAAATGATGAGGACAAATGCTGCATGCAGCTATTCCAAGTGAAAGAGAGGACGCATCGCACGACGACCCCGGTTCTCCGGATCCGGACTCCGGACTTGCGGTGCTCGTGCGTCACGTCGGGGCCGGGGTATTGAGATAAGCTAAAAGATAAGTTATGCACTCGGCACGCACGCATGAGCCATGACAAGGAGAAAGGAAAAATAAGGAATATATAATGTGAATATTAAATAAAAGTAAAGTAGTAACCGGTCCAAGACCGAAGACAAGAACAAAAAAAAATAGAAACCGTAGAGTCGGTATCGCGAACGAAACGAACCAAAACGAAAAGGCGGGGGAGAGGAAGAGGAAAACATTGAAAAAAAGTGCGAAAGAGGGATGATTTCATATTCACATGTCATGCAAGGCATAACGAAGAAACGAAAGCGTTAGCTGCAAAAGGAAGAAACCACGTCAACGTGTGTGTGTGAGATGCCTACTTATTTTACATTTATTTTGTTTATTCTTTGGGCGTCACCGGCGTCAGTCGATCACCGCGTCGCCGCCTGCATACGCTGATGCATCTCCGCAATATCACTCGGCGACATACAAGCCAGCGCATCGAGCGCCGCCTCGTGTTCGCTCTCGCAGTGGCCCACCAAGGTATCGTATGCCGCGGTGACCGGGTACGTCACCACCTCTGTGCTTTCATCCACTTCACGCTTCCGCAGCCTAAGAGAGAGCAGAGTAGGTCAGCTAGAGAGGAGAGGGAGATAAGAGTTCCACCATACATGCACATCCGGCATTGTAACATCTGCCCAACGGTCTCGTATACGAGTTGAATATGTTGAATCCCAATCTTACGAGGGGCCGCCGTTACACAGGCAACGGCGCTCGCTGCCGGTAGATCTTCGTCGGATGGCTCTTGTTGCGCCGGCTTCGGTGGCTCTGGCCCAGGCTCGTGTGGAGAAGCGGATTCGCATGCTAGTTCTGGCGCTGACTGCTCCTGCTCCTGCTGCTCCTGCGCGGGCACAACCGCCTCCGCTGCCTTTGGGGACTCAGCAAATTCAGGCTGGGGTGTAGTAGGTCTGGGTACAGCTTCGGGTACTACTACCGGCGCAGGCGCGGTCGGCGTTGGTGACGGCGGAGGGGGTGGCGTTATCCTACGCCGCTTCGGCACGCTTTCGCCCTCCGCGACGCCCTCTTCTTCCTCCCTTTCCCGTCTTCTCAGCCCGCGAGGCTTATCAATAGACGGGGAAGTCGTCGTTGTCGTTGTCGTCGTCGGAACGGGAGAGGCAGGCGCGGCAGCACGAATCTCGCCGTCGACGGCGGTGGTGGTGGCGGCCGGCGTTGGTGCTGGTGCGGGTGCTGTCGCTGTTGGGGAGGACGGTAATGGGGAGGTGGTGGACGGTAGCGGAGGTGGTAGCGGCGTCGGGGGCGTCGTCAGCTTCTTGACTGCTGCCGCACCGCACGTACACTTCTCGAGGAACATCGTAACACAAAGCACAATACATGTCAGTTGCATCGCGCAAGACGGAAGAAAGTAAGTTAGTCACGAACCTGCGTCGACATCTCTGCAAGTTTTCCCTCCAACTGTAAGCGTGCTCTCCGCTCCATCTGGGCTGCGGCAAGACCTGCGTAACAGTACAGCATTAAACAGTCACCAGATGGGAAAGCGGAGAGCATACATACATTCTCTCAGTTGCGCTTTGGCACCCTGAAGTGCATGAAGCGCGTGGGCTCGTTCAGCCTGCGAGCGCTGCAGCGCGTCAGCAAGGCGCTGCCGCTCGCGCGTCTGCTCCTGCGCGGACCGCGTCTGCTCGGCATGGATCGCGGTGAGTTCCCGCTGCACGGCGGCGATGGCGGCCGCCCACGTCTGCTCGAGGAGTCCCTTTGCCGGCTGGAGCACTCTAAAAGCGGTGATCGCGGGCGAGAGGAGACGCTCTTGCTGTTGTTGCTGATGTTGTTGTCGTGCCTGCGTTTGCGATTGCGTTGAGGACGGGGACGGCGCAGATACGGATGCGGCCGGCGAAGCCGAGAGTGTCTGTAGTGGTCGCTCTGGCATCTGCGCGTGAGCGTGAGGCTGCTGCTGCTGCTGCTGCATCACACGTTGCGGCCTCGTCTGCGTTGTTCCTAGCGCGCCAGGAACTGGACTAACAGCAGTAGCGGCAACTTGCTGTGCTTGCAGTCCCCGCGAAGGCGCCGGCACGATAGGGACATGGCTGGCACTGACAGCGTGCTGTGCCTGCTGCAGCCCCCGCGTTGGCGCCTGCTGCCCCGGCGCCGGAAGATGTGACGCTTGTTGCTGTGGCCCATGCAAACGCGCGGTGTCGGCCGCTTGAACTGACGATGGCGTCCTGCGACGATATTGGTCCGGGCCGGGACGCACCTGCGTCGGAGCGGGAGCCAACATCGTTGTCGTCGTTGTCGTCGAATGTGTCATTGTCTGCCGGGGGGGCTGCTGATACTGTTGCTGGTGCTGGAGAGTTGGCGGTTGTTGCGGTCTGGGTGCCTGTGCTTCCATTACTTGAGGAAGTGGAGCAGGGGGTGGGGGTGGGGGTGGTGCGAATTGGGCGTGTAAGCCAACGCCATGTCCCGCGTGAGAAACCTGCTGCAGTTGCTGCTGCTTCTCTTGTTGCTGGTGCTGGAGCTGCTGTGGGTAGATGGGCGACACGTTGGGAGGGCCTTGCACACGCATGGCCGGACTATGCGAGTGTTGTACATTCCCACAGCCGCTGACGTTAGGTGGCGACACGTGCAACACGGGGGGCGCGTGAGAGGGCGTCAACGTAGTGGTAGATATGTGTGAAAGTGATCGAGGACGAGCCGAGGGTGGGGGTGTTAGGATTGACGAGCCCCTGCGGAGAGTGGTCGCGTGGGGGTCGATGGTGAGCGAGTGAGGAACGGGATGCGATAGTGGTGGTACTGTGGAAGATGGAGTGGCTACAGACGATTTGGGTTGGACGTTCGCTTGAATTTGTGCGGTCTGCATTGGGACATGGACGCGAAGGGTGGAGGGAACCTCTTTCCTTTTTTTTGCCTTTTTTTTGCCGGCGAGGGAAGGAGATGGCGACTTTGTGGAGGTGGAGAGCAAGGTGCTAACTTAAGTTGAAAGTGGCCGAGTCATTGGCAGACGCATATGCTCACGTCATCATGGATTATGTCAGAAATACAGATCCATATAAACAAACAAGGAATACTAAGTGCATGTGCTAAGCTGAGCTGAGAAATGCGACGCAACGGGACAGAGAAGAGCATATCAAACAAGAACAAAAATAACAACTTCAGAGACTCGTAAAGCGTTATCATTACCAATCGTGAAAAGAAAAACCCGTCTATTGCTTGCCTACGCCTTGACACTCCGGTCTTTCTCCTTCTTGTCCTTATCGCCAAAGATCTCCTTCAGCTTGCCTAGCAGACTGTGCCGCTTCTCGCGCTTTTGGTGACTCGAGAACCGCGACGAACCCGTTGGCGAACTGTTCCCGCTCTTATCCCAATGCGGAAACGAGAATTTGCGCGACGTCTTCCGGGTTGGCGTCGAGGGTAACGATGGCGCAGCCGTGGAGGCACTGGCCGTGCTCGTAGACGTAGACTTGGTGTGGCCATTGACAGCCGGCACGCTGGGCAAAGACGAAGGAGCGTCAGATGTCTGGACGTCGGCCTTGGATTCAGGAACGGTGGCAGCAACCGGTTTGGCTGCGGGAGTGGGACCTGTGTTCTCGGCGGGTGCTGGCGTAGGGGAAAGCGCAGGCTCAGACGACTCGGGTACGGCAGCGGTAGACTTAGACTCCTCCTTGGCAGCAGAAGTAACAGCCACCTCATGCTCGGGGGCCGATACCGCCTCAGATTCTGCAGCAGCGGGGGAATCGACCTTGACTGGTTCGGGAACAGGTTCGACGACAGGAGCAGTGGTCTCTGGCTCTGGCTCGGCGGCGGGTGCCAGTGTAGGTGCGGACTCTGGCGCTGCAGAAGTCTTAGCGTCTTCATTTGGAACAAGGATAGCCTCCTTTGGTGGTTCAGTGTCCTCAGGAGAAGTTGACACCCCATTTTCTACTGGCACCTGCGCAACCTCCGCTGCGACCTCGGTTCCAGTAGCGTCCGCATCACGTGTGACTTCTGGCTCGGAATCGGGTGGGGGCGGAGAAGCTGGTTCTTCAGCCTGAGCTACCACCGCCGTGGCAGAGCTACCTGCGATGAAATGAAAAGGCACATGCGTTGAGCGCTGATCCTCAGGATCGGATGGGACTTGAGAGGGGACAGCGGGTAGGACGGGTTCACTCGGAGGTTGGGGCTTTGGCGCAAGCTGTTTTCCATTGTAAACATCATTTAATCTACAGATCGGAGTTTAGACGAACCTCGTCGGAAGCCTTCTCTACGCCTCGTGAGTCTGGAGCGACCTGGGCAACTGCCGGGAGCGCCGCTTCAAGAGGTGGGGTCACAATCACCTTGACGTCCTCGATAAGAGCAGAGGACTTTTCCTTTTCGGGTTCAGGGTCAGCGGTGGATGTAGGGGCCTCGTGCAGTTCATCGAGGGCGGATCCGTTCACGACTTGTTTGTCAACATGTACCGGGGCCTTTTCCGCGTGCTCAAGCTCCACCCCTGACTCGGAGTGGTAGGATGGTGGGGCAGGGGCGTGTGGGGGTTCCTGGGATGCGGGCTTTGGAGGTGCGGTGTACACATTGTTGACGAAGCCATGGTCGATCTCTGTGGGCTCGGTATCGTTGGTCATCCAGCGACCATCGACGATGAACTTGTAGGCGATCTTGTCTCTCCATGGAATGAAGATGGGTGTTTCAAAACCATTCGGCTTGCGGGTGAGACGGAGAGAGGAAGACCACTGTATGCAGAGATGTGGTGCGGACGAACAGATGAACGAGGGAAGACGGAGTGAAAAGCCGGTGGTTATCGCAGGCATAAGCAAAACGGAAAAAAGGGGGGAATGGAACAGGCAAACTTGCCTGGTCGAAGGTCCCAGTTACGATAACCTCATTGGCATCTGTGTGTGGCCTGTTTTTAAGTAGAGGTGATTAAGGGGGGAAATGTGTAAAACACGGTTAGAGGGCGTGGTCGCGCACCATCGGAGGTTGACCTGATGGAGGTCTTGTGAAGACATGATGATGAGATCGAGTTAGTTAGCGAGCAGGCCGGCCGGGGGTGAAGAAAAGAGGGTGAGGACTTGAAGGGGCGAGGAGTCCGTCACGGCCTGGGATCCGCGTGTATGCGAAACGGCGAAAACGGGAGATATCTGCGGGAAAGCCTCGGGGTCGAAAGGGTATCGCGCTCGCTCTCCAGGAACGAAGGAAATCGGCTTGCCTTTGAAGGAGACGAGACCAGGTGAGACGACGGAGAGAGTAAGGGTAAGGAGGGCTGCAGGCGAGCCAACCCATATCCACTGTGACGTAATTTCTTTTTTTTAGGCCGCGCCAACCCCAACGACGGCGATATCCCCATTCAAAGCCACGCCAATGGCACGCTTATCGCATCGTGCCTCCGCCTCCCTCAGGCTAGGCAACCAATATCACATGCAACCTCATCTCGCCCTGCCTAGCTCTCTCGCCCTCTCGTCGTCGCTTTCCGTCAACGCTTGACTTGGCATGGCGGTCTGACAAAAGCCCGGGATCATTTCCCGGTGCATCGCGTAATCGCGGCGTCGCGGCGAACGAGCTAAACGCTGCTACTGTATGCTGATGCTGACAATGGTACAGCTCGACGCCAAACACCAGTACTGTAGTCTGATGCCATCACCTGTTCTTCTGTGTCTGCGCCATCAGTTCAATTTGCTTCCATTGTAGCGGTTTTCTCGTATATATGGCGCATCTGCTTCCGCAAACCCGATCCTTGTCGCCTCTTATCCTCTTCTCATGGCAGCGAATCTCTTGACCTCCGTCCACGATGCGGTAAACCGCCAGTATGATTATATCGTTGTGGTACGTAGCTGCTGTCATATTCCCACTCTTAAACTTAATCTACACAACAGGTGGTGGAGTATGTGGTCCCCCAACCCACTCGTTGCGCTAGCTCACCTGCACAGACCGCTGGCCTTGTAGTCTCCACGCGCTTGTCAGAGGATCCTGCCGTCTCGGTGCTCGTTCTCGAAGCTGGTCCTGCCAACCTCAACGATGACTCGATCAGTATGTCGCTTCCGTCGTTCAACTCCTTCCCTCTCTCACTATGCGCGCGTAGCCATGTCCGGCACCTTCGGCAAGAACTTTTTCAAGCCAGATTACGAGTGGGGATTCATGACAGTGAGCACAACAGCTACTAACCCACATGCGCGCCGTGACGCTACTTCCATGTTCTTCTCCGCTTCAGGTCCCTCAGAAGCACAGTGCCGACAACACATTTTATTGGCCACGGTAAGCACGCCCTCTCGTTCCCCATGCCATGCAGCAAGATACCTGGCCCCGCAGCGGCAAGGGTCTCGGCGGTTCATCTAGTATCAACTTTTACGCCTTCACGCAACCACCTGCTTCAGATATCGACGGTTCGCTGCCCTAGTCCTGGTCTCCTGCTTACCCACCGTTAATAATCGTCCTCTTGTGTCCTAGCCATTGAAAAGCTCGGAAACCCGGGGTGGAATTGGGAGACCTACTTGCACTACTCTAAAAAGAGCGAGCGGTATGTCGCCTCCCGACCTCCGGTTCCGATGTGCCTGATCTTGACTTTTCCCATCCAGGTTCAACCCGCCCAGTGCACAAGAGGCAGAGGCAGAGCGTCTGCATTTCGACCCCGCACATCACGGAACAGACGGTCAGCGACGCGTAATACATTCATCCGAGCTCTGGATGGTAGGTTAACCGAGTGTGGTCACAGGACCTATCTCTACCTGTTACCCACCACTCCGTTCTGGCTGGGACAATCTGTTCCAAGACGTACGTCGCGCCAACTCTCTGGCGCCCGTGACTCGGGGTGAAATGTTAATGTCGTGTCATCAGACTCTCGGACACTTGGGTCTTCCCCCTGCAAAAGACGCGGTAAGCTCCCAACAACCGATCTGCTCCAAGGTTCCCGCTGCTCATCCATATTATCTCCCTAGACACAAGGAGATGTATGTATCCGCGTGGCGAGCTATGCGGGGGAGCTAATTGCAATCACAGGGCAACGTCGCTTGGATGGCGACTTGCTCGATTGACCCTAAAACCAACAGACGTTCATACGCAGTAGTACGCCTACGTTATATCTCACCCTTACATTGATCCGTGCAAGCTCACAGATGTCACAACAACTCTCAGGAATACCTGAACCAAGCAAGCGGGCGTAAGAACCTCCACGTGGTTGTTTCCTCGCCCGTGACCAGGGTTTTATTTAAGGATGAGAAGACCGCCGCAGGCGACGTAGTTGCATCAGGCGTTGAGTTTGTGCATGAGGGAAAGACATACACTGCACGCGCGAACCGAGAAATCATCCTCAGCGCAAGGTGAGCAGTCCTTGGATTATGGGGATATACCGCATGGCTCAACACTGTGACAGCGCGATCAAGACTCCTCAGGTACAAGCTCGCGTTGCGTCGATCTGGATAATGACAGCTTATCGATACATAGATCCTCGAGTTTTCGGGGATCGGTAACCCGAAAATACTTGCCAACATCGGCGTTACTCCCAAGGTTGATCTGCCCAACGTCGGGGAAAACGTGCAAGAACACCTCTTCATGGCTTTCGCCTTTGGTATCCATTTCCGCCTTGCACTCTTGCTTACACTGACCACGCATCTAAGAGCTCAAAAATCCAGAGAAGTACAACACACAGGAACCTCTCGTGGACGAGGCAGTTGTGAAAGCACAGCTCGAGCTCTAGTAAGCTCTTATCCACTCTTGTCACCTGGAATTAGAATTATAACAGTGCATGCGCTACGACGACAGCAAGGAGAGCAAAGGCCTTTTCCTTCTCTCCTTCCTTGGCGTTGGCAGCATCTCCCTCGGTCGCCTCTCGCCCAACGGCGTGGTTCTCACAGCTTCCCAGATCGACCGGGTACGCGCCACGTCGCCTGAGTCCTGGAGGCCCGGCATTGCCGAGCAGTATGCCCTGCAACTTGACAAGCTCAAAGCGGGCACTACCAGCTTGGAAATTGTCAGCATGCCAGTTTACTTTTCCCACCCGAGTATGCCGATCTTCTTTCTCCCTCAATCTTCTCGCGTGCTAACTGAGGAACAAAGACAAAGCTGAACCGGGAAAGAAATACATCACAATCGTGGCGATCTTGAACCACCCCTGGTCGCGCGGTACTATTGTACGTTCTTGTCCCGGATCGTACTTGCTTTGTTTGGCCCATGCATCGTATCTCCACCCCTTTAGCACGCTACGTCCAAGGATCCCTTCGCGGCACCTGCACTCGACCCGCACTGTTATGAAGACGACTTTGGTCGGTGTACTGCGCCTCACTTGCCAACAGGATGTGCTCACACGCTAACCCAGATTTGCAAAACATGGTCGAGCTGGCTAAGTTTGTGCGCCGACTCGGCCAAACATCGCCTCTTAGTGACATCATTGGTACGGCCCGCACCTCAACCGCCCGCCCATACACACGCTGATCGGTTTCTGGCCACAGCACGGGAGCATAATCCGGGTCCGGAGATACAAACAGACGAGGAACTCGTCGCGTGGGTCAAGCAGTGGGCAAGCTCAATTTCCCGTATGTCTTTCCTGCTATCTTCACCGATTCTTTTCTAAGTTCGCGGCCATTGAAATTTTGCCCCAGACACCTCCGGGACGTGCTCGATGCTCCCGCGAGACAAGGGCGGCGTCGTAGATCCCCGGTTGAAGGTCAGTAAATAACTTGCCCCCCCCCCCCCCCCCCTCACACTCGCTTATTTGCGTGCACGTGCACAACCGCTGCGTCTTCGGTTCAACTTGTAGGTATATGGCACGCACAACTTGCGCGTCGTCGATCTTTCCATCCTCCCGTTGCACATCGGTGCGCCGACCCAGAGTACGTCACGTGTTTTTCGTGCTCGTTCTCGTACCTGCCGTGCTGATATTTGGGGGGCGTCTGTAGCGTATGTTTATGGCTTGGCCGAACAGGGTAAGCGCCATTTATCTTCATTCTTCATTCGACAATGACTGATATGTAATTTGTGATTTTTTTCGCTCGTATAGCTGCGGATATCATCAAAGGCGTCATTTGAGCTGTGGCTGGGACTAAGGAGTCAGAACGGTCATATGATGGAGGTTACTCGTGCGTTTCCTCATCAAAGTGGACCCAATTGCAGTGGGCGTGAGTTAAGTGCTATCGTTGTTACAGTTTGTTTTCTTGCATTTTCTTGATACCTGAAATGAGAAAGACACAGGTCGTCGTGTGAATGGATGAGGATAGAAAAAGCCACCTGGAAGATGAAAAGGCTGGTCGAGAAAATTGTGTGAATGATCGTGAGTGAGAACTATTGTGGTAGACAAGAGCGGGTAAGTGGTATCCGCTTATGGTCAATGGAAGGTCAATTACAGCCAAGTTCATTTGGTAGAGAGTACAGTGTATTTGTTCAGAATCGAGGCCTTTAAGGAGTATCTACTACATTAGTCGACACTGTACTACAATATACAATTCGGGCGTCACACAGACCGTTCAATGGAGATCGTCTATAAGGACAACGGCATGGTGATCGACAACACACACCACGAACGATGACAATATGGTACACAGCACCATTACGCAAAAAGGTGCTTCGTGTAGCTCTGGTGGGTATGATGATTAAAAAGTCAGGCACACAGAATGCAGGCAGGCAGTGAGGGTCATGGGCAAGACACACCAAGATCAGCGCCCATGCACTCCGCCTCTCGATCAGTGAACAACTCAAAAGTGGACCCAACCCTCCGTCATGCCATTCTGCAGCTCCCATAAATTCCACGTCATAGATATCCTGGGGCAAGTGCTGCAACCCCCACATGCAAGTACGCCACGCTTCCCTTGTCTTGTACATCTCCAGATATGCCCTGTGCCACTGTGACCATCGACGGCTTGGAGAAGTACCGCGTGGTGGCTGCGATCTTGTGCATGTGGTTGTTTGCCTGCGCCTTGTGACATTGAGTACTTGCCAGGCGTCCTGCTTGCCTTTGGGCCTGAGCCCTGCACTAAGCCGGCCCCGTTCCATGGGCCGCCACGACAGGTCTTTCCCTCACGATAGAAGTATTCACTGGGGGCCTCTGTCATGCCAGCGAGCAGTCCACCCATCATCACTGCCTTCGCGCCAGGAGCAAGGGCCTGGGCGATGTGGCCAACATTGGAGATGCCGCTGTCCGCGATAATGGGCACACCAAAGTGAGAGGCAAGCACAGAACCCACCCTAGACGGTCGTGGCTTGAGGACGCCGTACGGCCATGACCTCCGGTGTCGTGCAAATGAGCCCCGAACCCCATGCAGACACACGCAGACCCATTTGCAGTCGGGCAGCACGCCACCAGAGGCAGATATGAGCCAGGGTGTGTAGGTGGCGAGGGGGCATGGAGGGGACACAAAAGATGACAAGACGGCGAGGGGCGCCGGTGAAGAGTGGCGAAGAGTGGTGGTGAGGCAATGAGAGAAGGCGGAAAGAGACGGGAAAGCAGTGACGAGGGATAACGACAGTCATAAGACAACAAGGCGGGGGGGGGGGGGGGGTAGCGGAAAAGAGCAGCAGGCGGCGAGACCACGGACACCTTTCCGTGGGACTTGGAATGACACATAGGAGGGGGTCGGTGTGCATGGGTCAAAGGTAAGCACGAGGTGGTACATGGCGATGGGGAGTAGAGAAAGGAGAGCATCGTGCGAGCGCACACAGGGAAGAGATGCAGCCAAGGAGGACAGATGGCGATCCCGACACCGTGAACATGGGTGTTAGATGCCCATGGAGTCCCTGCGACTTCAGGGAAAAACAAAGGATGCCGTCGATAAATTGAAAATATGAGAAAGGCATCTGTATCTGGTTATGACATACCGCCGAGAGACTGAGTCCAAAAGAAAAAGGAGGGGAGAAGGGGAATGAGAGGTAGGTAGGAGGAGCATCATTCATGGGGATCACACAATGCAATCATTTGACCAGCCATTTGTCATTCACTCTTGCAATGATCATTCAATAAGGTGAACTTGCGATGTGTTCTCATCCCAGGCAGCAATCCAGTGAACTCCATATTCAATGTCGAAATAGCGGGCAATGAGTATGTCAGCCGCATCCTCAAGGACCTGGTGAAGGAAAAGACTGCCCCTCATTGCAATGGCATCGCTGCAAAAGATCTCCTTCTGTGGAAGTCCTCTGTTCCTATTGATGATGACTTGGCAACAACTCTGAGTCGTCTTGACTTTGAACATCCCGACGATGGCCTTGACATCCAGATGCCAGGTGGCATGCGACTTTCTCGGTATTTTGGAGATGGTGTCCCGGCTGATCATGTCCATGTTATCGTGGAGTCTAGTATGTCCTGATAATCTCCTCTTTTGAATTGCTTTTAACATTTCCAATGCTGAAGCGAACCCAACGGAACCTCTCTTGCTCACCTGCTATATTCTTGGTGACGCTCCGCAAAAGTTATTTGATGTCAATATTTCAAAAACCGAAAGTGTCATGTACCTCAGAGACATGATCAACGAGAAGGTGCTCTCTCACTTCAAGGACATTAGTTCTATGGATCTCGAGCTCTGGAAATGTTCCATTCCCTTTGACGAGCACTATGCGAAGACATTGGAGGATCTTGATGTGGATCAGCCTGACAGCCGCCTCATTACCTACATGAGAGGTGGCCTGGTACTTTCGCATTATTTTCGAGACAATGTCTTGAAACAGAATCTCCGCGTCATCGTACATGCGCGCACTATCACAGATGGCCGCGGAAAGAAGCGCAAGCGTGAAGAAGACGACCTGCCCCCGACAGTCAAGCTTCTCAAGAAACAAGTTGGCAACGCGCCACCGTTATCCCTAGCTTATCCCAGCCAATTCAGAAATATCGCGGGACCAGGACACGCCATTTGCCGCAACCGTCCGTTTGAGTACGACACCATCCCCCTCGTGCTGCTCCACGAAGCATTCGGGATGTTCAAAGATGGATGTGAAGCAGCCCCTTCCGAGAAAGCGCTCGCCTGTCTTGGCGGGCTTACCACCGTGGCCTGCCACTGGCAGGAGGACGAGGCCGATCGGAGGTCAGAAATTGCAGTCCGCACTCGGCGAGAACATGGGCCTTTGGTTTGACGAGATGAGGATCTCGGGCACCGAACTCATCACGAACGGGCACCTCAGCTCCATCGTCATGCCTGCCGCCATCCGGGAGTGCAAGATGGAGCACGGAGATGCTCTCGACCAGGTCATCTTAGTCTACGGAAACTTTCTAATTCAAGCGCTCGAGGACCCTCTTCGATTTTATAACTTCAACACGCGTTTTCCGTGCATTCTCAATGGTTGACATGGGTATGTCTGTAGTTTCATTTGCCGCTCGCTTGTCGATGGCGTTTGCAGGTCCGTCTTTGGGTTTCTATGGTGCCGCGTGGGATGGCACGCGTGTGAGGGTCGAGCCTCTCACGCCCACCTTCGATCTGACGACGAATTGGAAACGAAAGGAAAGACAGAAATGCGATCGCATCTAGTTTGGATGCACTCTCGGTCGCCGTTAACAATATCCAAGGGCACTACCGCTCGATCGATCGAAGCCGAAGCGAATTCGAATACGTCTCGATCAAAAAGCAATACGACGCCCGTCTTTAGAAAGCTCGCCCATTATCCGTTTCGCGACGTCCTACAGCGACAACGGACGGGAAATAGGGGGGTTTTGCGTATGATGAACGACTACGACGAAACGAAGCTTATCTTCTCCGCGCCATCCTCGACGAAAACCTCACTCTGGCGAGTGCATCGCGAAATTCACAAATGCAGGTATTCCGAGGCGGCGCACGACCATCTCGCATCCCGCGGTTGGGCCGCCGGCCGGGCCCTCCGCAAGTGCGTTTCGCATCTCTGGAGACTGGTCCGCGATCATCATGGAACAGATCGAACTATCTCGGTCGCGGATTGGCATGACTCTCAAGAGGGACGAGCCAGGAAAAGAAAAGATACGATACGAGGAAAAGTCAAGCGCATCGTCGAAACGCCTGCACGAGGGTGGGCTTCGTTCATGGGCGACATTCGGCATGTCAATATTCTGGTCGACGGTGAATCGCTTGGATCGGAGGATGTGAAGATTCACATCATCGACTTCGATTGGGCCGGGCGTGTTGGAGAGGCCAAGTACCCGATTGAAATCAACAGGATGACGGTGTGGCGTCCGGTAGGTGTTAACGGTGGGGAACTTATCACGAAGCAACATGACATTGACATGGTATCTTATCTGTTTACCGGTGGGCGGTCGGGAGGTGGACTATAGCTTACGGGTACTCCTTCTAAACGATATTGTTTCTCATTAGCGTAAATTGTACTGATGTTTTTCTCTTATGCGTCAAAAGTAAATAGTACAGTACGCGATGACGTCCCGAATATGAAATGACCGACGCTGAAACTGAAACCGCCCTCAAAATCCGAATTTCCTCCCCTCTACATTCGGCCGAGTCACCGTCCAAAGTGAATGGTCGGGCCGCCGGAACAAGCTTGGGAAGCGGATTACCTTCTCAAAGCGCATGTCCACAATTTTGGCTTTGAGCAAGAGGATGATGGAAAATCTTGAGCGACAAATTGCGAGGGAAAAATCATCTTTTTACAACGCGTACTGAAAAAAAAAAATGCAATCACTGTGTACATGATATAGGTGGCCACGTTATCAAGCGAAGAGGAAAAGTACGAGATTGCTTTGACTGAGAGGGGATGGGTGGATACGTATATATACTACCGTCATTTGAGAGAGAACACCGACTCGACGGCCTCAGGTTCCCACTTGGAGTATTAAATATAAAACATGCTGTCTCTCAAGTTGGCATGGAGTCCATCGCCCCACGCACGCTTCACGGCCTCGAACACCCTATTTTCCTTCTCCGCGCGCTTGCTCACGCTGCTCACACTCTTAGTACCCGAACCGGCAGTACCCGCACCAGCACTGGCACCGGCACGCGCGCGACCGTCGCCCCCCTCAGCGAGGAGAAACTCGTAGATCCAAGAACGCGCGCGTTCGCACAAGATGTCGGCGTAGTACGCCGGCGGGACGAGGCTGACCGCCTTGGTGGCACGCGCGTAGAGGTAGCTCGCCGAATGCACGCCCTGCTGCACTTGGTCCGGCGTGAGCTTCGACTCGTCGTATATCACGACGTAGTGAGTCGACTTGGCCGAGCCTTGGATCCCCGCGTGCGCCTGGAGATAAAAGTCGAAATCGAGCAAGGACGTCACGCCCTTGTCGACGACCGTGCCCGGCCGCGTATTCCCGTTCTTGTCAGCGTCGGCCGAGTTGGTCGCGAAGAATCTGGCGTGGTGTCGCTTGCCGCAGATGACGATGCTTAGTGTGGGGCGATACTTGGGGTTCTCGGGATCGACAATCTTGAAGGCCTCGAAGAATTGACGCAATTCCTCTGCTAGAACCTCATCGTATTGACCCTGTAAGGCACGGGAAATTTAGCACAAGTGACAGCATGCTCCACAGAGATGGATCATACTTGTGATACGCCATCACGGAATACAATCATGCGCTCAGGTAGAGCCTTCGAGTGTCGGCGATATGCCTGCAGCCGTTCAACGATCATGTCTCGAAGGACAGTCCCTCTGATCACCTACAGCTAAGTCAGTCGAGAACATGAACAACAAAGTACATCACTCACCTCTCTCCCACTCTTTTGGAGGCCGAGACTTGCAGGAAATTGTACAAAGTCGTTGTCGATGCTCGCAACAACACCGACGATCGACGGAGTACCCGCAGCGCTGTGGACACTGGGGTGTGTCACGTCGATACCAACCATGATCGTAGGTTTCTCCGTGAGCCAAGCCATTGCTTCCTTCCCAAGGACATGATTGACCCCACCAAGCTTGGCGTTCAGTTTTAGAGCGACGCTAGTAAGGTACCGGTCTTGTCCCCGGTCCCTTAACGCAGTCTCGAGCGACAGGCATTGTGAATGTACCCCAATTTTCACAGTACAGAGGCGCTTGATGGCAGGGTACAGGCAGTCATCTTCCCTGGGCAGTAGAACGAGGACAAAGCCTACGTCCTGCATATCTCCGAAGAGCTCCATTGTCCGCGAGATCTCCGCGACGGCAGCCATCCTATGCCTTGAATCTCGATTCTTGGGGGGAAGTTGCTTCGTCTCCAAAATGATAGAAGGTTTAGGGGCCAAGTCAATCCCTGTGCTTCGACAATGATTTGCGAATGCTTCAACGAAACGAAGGAGCGCTGGATCGTTGGATGTGATCCCATTTGCACCATCACGTACGACGAGGACCTTCCAATTTGATACCTTGGCGCCGCGATGAAACTTGACGTTTCGAAGATTCCAGCCCCCATTTTGAACTTGGACTTGTTGGGAGCCCTTGGCATATGTCACCCTCGGAGCGGGTAGCTCACGGGCCGGAATAACCGACATCTCGCCAGAGACCTTCACGCCAAAGGCATCAAGCAAAGGCACAGAAGGGGCGTAACCCAAGTGTGACAATCCCCGCTCGACTATGAGTTGTGCATTCACGGCCGGTCGTCGATCTGAACATCGCAGCATAGCCGCAGATTCCTTCGGGCCGAGCTTGCCAAGATGGGGCTCGCCTGGTTCTACGGTGCAGAGTTCTGCTGGGACATAGACCGGGCTTTTATCACTTCCAATGTCGACGACGGGCAAGGTATCCGCTTCCCGAAGTTGTATGTTGTACTCTTCAGCCCAGGGTCAGGACACAACCAATTCTAGACAAATATGGAACGTACTTCTGCGGAAAAAGTCCTCAACAGTGATCTCTCCGCCATATTCTTCGCAAGGAAACTTTTGTTTCCTTGCGGAGCTGTCAGAAATACGGCGTATCATCTTGACAACTTTATGCCCCCGGTATCGTGTAGAGACTTTGGCACTTGCCATGAAATTCTGAGGGATTGCCCCAAAAGAGCGTATATCGAAAGCACGTAGAGCCTCGGAGAGTTTTCCCGGCTCGTAGAAAGCAGCTGTGCATGCATTGACATTCACCATCAACTGGTGGTGAACAGGCCGAACGGACGAATAGAAACCCATGTGTGCCAGCAGGCGCGGACCCAGCAATTCCTTTTGATCGTCAAAGAAGTAACGGTTTCTACCGAATCGCGAGCCAAGCTGTGCCGCCTGGCGTTGCAAGATAAGATTGAGAGCCGAAACAAGAGGATCGATTTCCTTCCGCGTGTCAACGTTAGCCATGTCGCCCTCTTGGAACCTAGGCGTGAGGAAACCACCATCAGCAGGGGTGAAATGCGATAAACTGATATACCGCGCGCACCGCTTTAATGGCGCCGTGTGTAACTCTCTCGAGAAGGTGACCTCAACGGTGTAAATGTCAGGATCTGGTGGAGGCCCATCGTCTCCGTCCTCAAAATACTCCACTTTGTCTCGCAACGGCCGAGGCAGAAGCTGGGCAGCGATTAGGCGGTGTGCACCATCGTGGGCGATCTTGTCGGCGTAAGGCTGAATCACGGCGCTCTTCTCGAAGAGCTCGAGGACGCGACGCTTGACATGTGGTTTCAGGGATCGAGGCTCGGGCGATATCCTCACCGTATACTCGTACAGGATATCCTTCGTGAGCTCGACGGGGAAAAAGTTTGTCCGTACGACAATCACGCGGCCTTGAGTACCCCATCCTGGCCGTACAGGGCGCGCCGGACCGAGGTCCCTACCTCGAAGACGGGTAACAAGCTCTTCGGCAGCCTCAAAGCGGGAGTCAACTCGAGCTGGTTTGCCACTGCTGTAGATCAGGGGGGCAACCAAGCCCGAGGGTTTACCGCCGCGGGTGGGTGCGGGGGCTCGACCCCTGCGAACAGAGGGAGAGCGGCTACCTCTATGCCCTGCTTGGCCTCGCCTAACGTTGCTCCCGCTCGTGCCTTGGCTATCAGTTGTAAACGTGCCGCACGTGTCGCCTCTTGATGGGGGGATTTTCATGATGGGAAAGTGGTAAGTGGTGTGGTAAAGAAGGGAAGGGAAAGAACGGATAACACGGGAGCGCGGAGCAGTATGCATATTTGGCTCCACAAGTTGTGACTGGGCTGTGGCTGATTGCGTGTGTGGGGTGGAGTGGGGATTTGTGGGTAATCAATAGTCGTTGCTTCCGATGCTGTGATCTAGGATCTGTATGGGTCAGAATAAAGTGAACCTTGGCTGATAGTCGTGCGGAGTAAAGTAAGACAGTGCGAGTTACTCATTCTCAGGCCGTCCACTACGTTGAGCTCAAAACCCCATAGCGGTCCGTAGAATAGATCTGTCAAAGGTAT
Organism: Russula compacta; assembly: GCA_022376555.1. Classification (NCBI taxonomy): domain Eukaryota; kingdom Fungi; phylum Basidiomycota; class Agaricomycetes; order Russulales; family Russulaceae; genus Russula; species Russula compacta. The sequence continues at coordinate 91,037 of WTXH01000059.1, read as the reverse complement.
GATCACACAAAAACGAGAGACAGATGGCCAGACCCACGATAGTTGAACGCGAAGGGAGGCCTGCGCGTCAAACTTGGTTTGAATTATAATTAATGTGGCGACAACACCAATTAAATATTGTGGGAAATATCGACTTATCATTCTTCCGTCATAGACAATAGAGAGAGAGTGAGATACTTGACAGTTGTTTTACCATGGGAAAATATTTCACAACTAGCACCAGGGATTTTCTCGATTTTAGTCTGCTGCGACTGCAAAAACCAATTTATATGAAAAATGCATGGGGTACAGTAGATGTGATCACGTGATCCACAAAACACAGGGAACTGGCGCTAGTTCGCGCGAAGAAACTGAAGACCGCATCGCCCGAGTCCCTCTGTTGGGTGACGGACCGAAAGTTGAACCACTAACCCCTCGTGGCGGTTCGTCAGTGCCCGCCTCCAGGCTCTGCCACGCACCATCCTCCCGGCCTCCGAGCAGCAAAGTTGAGGTCTAAGGTGTTCAGTCACTCCACAAGTTCCTCGCGCCCAACGATACGCGACCCTATGCTTCTCGCATGTCTAGGACCATGGCTTGATCGTACCTCGATGTAGTGCAGGATTCCTGTGCAGAGCCACAGTGCCAACCTCAGCCGTCTTGCTCGTGTCTGGTGCCGAGCTCTCTCATACGTCTTCAAAACCAAAATAGATCTATCTGGTTCTTTGCGGCTACGCACGCCCGACGTCCCCAATGATGATGGGTTCTTTCGTTATTTCTGGGCGGGTTACCTCTCAATGAACATGAAATTGATTGGGTCCCTACCCCCCCCCCCCCCCCAATCACGCGTCTAAACCGGGAACGAGGTCTAAATGCTTCGCAGCCGTTTTTGCGACACTACTCGAGTTGAGACTTTGTCACTTTTCATCCTGTCGCATACTCGGAGCTAACATCTCAGAAATAGTGATCTGTAAAAAGATTGACGAAAAATGGGGGTCTCATGGGAATCTGATCTGTTGGCTGATCTTCAATTGCTTCAATTGCTTTGATTCCTTCCGTATTGCTTCATTTGAGCAACATACCGTACTCTCTTATCGGTCTTCTCATAGATACTGTACATGGCTGTTCAAATGCGCAAAAATTTTATTTCAAAAATGAACTCATTTTTCCATCCTCCGCACATGACATGACAGTACCATCCCTTTCCGTTTCCGGTTAGCGTGCCACCCTGACTGCCACAAACTTACTCTGAATGGCCACTGACAGGTTTCTTACACATGCATGCGCAAAACGTGTGCTGCCGGCGAACTAGCGCGATTTGATGGACAGTTTTATTCATGGCGAAATCACACGCGTTTCCTCAGTTTTGCTATCCCTCGTCGTCGCGTTCGTTCCATGCAATATACATACGGGCTGCACGGCTTGCAGATGCCATCATCAGAAGCCGCGGGATGCAAGTAACTTGGTAGACCACAGTTCCGGCAACCTATCTATGGGCGAGAAGGAGAACACTGATGAAATGTGCGCCTTTTTAATTTACTCCCGCGGGCACTCACCACTATCCCGTGCTTTGCGTGAATTTCTCGCATTCAGGCAAGCGGGCAGTGGCGACCCCTTCTGTCCTCGTGGTCCTCTGTCTGCTGACTAATGAAAACCAAAAAAAAAGCAAAGCGCAGTTCATTCGCCGCGACGACGTCTTTCATACGCATCCTACAATTTATTTATTTTTTGCCGTGCCGCTATAGCATCTAGGTCCTCTTGCTCGAGTGTCACGGTACCCTTGATATCGGGTGGGGCGCTACTCTGTCGTACCTAGAGGGCACGGCCTGATACGCGACGTGTCGGAGCGCCGCCGCCCAAACCCATTTCCGAAACGCAGGAAGGATTATCGTGCGCCACACATTCGACAACTTGCGATGACTTTTCCTATCAAGTCAGTGCCTTGCACTCAGGAACTTTTGCGCGATCGACCCTAGTATAGCTTGAAACACTGACATACCGTATTTACCTTGGCATGCCAGAAAAAAAAAAAATAACAAAGTTCCTAAAGGACGACTAACTTTCCTCGAGGCCTTTGCAAGGAAGCATGGAACAGACTCGTGGGTCGTGGATGTGCATTCAGCGCTCCTGCGTGTGTTCTCTTTGGTCCCCGGCACCCCCCCCCCCCCCCCTGAGCGAAAACAAAAACAAATCGTTTTAGCGCTTGCGTGCCTCTTTGATTTCCCCCGGTTTTTTTCTCTATCTTTCTTTGACATCGTTTTGATCCTTTCGACAGTGTCAGTTGATCCGGACTAACGTACCATCTTGGTTCGGCGGGCTTGAGGCCGGACATCAACATCACCCCTGTCCTCTCGGCCCCCACTTGCCATTTCGTCCTCCAGTATACCGCTGAGAAAGACGCTTCGGGCCTCCGTGCCCTCCATTCCTCCCATTTCTGTCTTTTTCCGATAACTCCACCCGCGATTCGCTTCACTGGGTCTTTGCCTTTCCCGTACAGTAAATAAAATAGTCCTCCCGCAGAAAGTTGAGGTTGGGGAGGCCCTGCTTTACAGCAGTACGATGCTGCAATGCAGACTACACGATAGACGCCCGCATGTGTGTTTGAAGAACGGCCACATATTCTAGACCCAGGCAGGACCAAAGCGCCCCGGCTGTGTTGATGTCACTTTTGCGCACACACACACGCATACATTCTGTACCCCGGCGCCACTATCAAAAGGTTTGAGAACAAGGTTTCTCCCCCGGGCGCGAAGGAGATACAGTGATGCAGTTCATTTTCCGAATCGGACAAACCGATGTGCCCGGGGAGTGGGAACAGAACAGACGGAAAACCCGTGCAAAATGTGTTTCGGTTTATTCGAGGCCTACTTTAGAAGTCAGGAAGTGAGGGCGCTGTATTGGTTTGGCGCCAGCCTCCTCCTCGATCCCACGATTGCCAGTATAACCGTGCTGTAATACTTACTGTACTCTGGTCTAGAACCCAGATGATGATGACCCTCTAAAAACAGAAAGGGGATCCGGATCTATCGCAGCGTTTATGTTTTGTTTTTTCTTTCAATCTCTGGGTTTTCTTCGGTTGATCGCTCAGCTTGTGGCCCCGGTCGGTCGCAAAACGTGTAAGCAAGTCCGCGCTAGCGCACGCACAAGTAACCAGCTCGTCTCAATCGTCGTAGGCCCGTGGAAAGCTTTGAAAGGGAGCCAACTACTAGGGCTGGTAGTAAGTGGTGCTCAGGGACTTCCTCCTCCGAAAAAAGAGGGATTGGATGACTCACCCAACTGGAGTAATGTACCAATAGATTAACAGCGTTCTCCTTCCTTTCCTCCGCTAAAAGCGCAATGGAGGAAGCCCCCTCCCCCCAATCGATTCTGGGTGGCGTTTCTCGGGGATCCGGTTATTCGTATGGTAAAACGGGTTTGCTTTCTTGAACGAACGACGACACCGTGTGCACGGCGACTACCCATACTTGGAACTGTATGCGCATATGGGGGGGAGGAACCCAAGAAGCAAGGGGTGCATATGTCATTTCTGTGCATGTGCCGTAGTGGTGCATGCATACGATGACACCTGCGCCGCGGCAGCCCCACTGCCCTTATTAGGGTTCGTCGTTCCCCCCCCCCCCTGCTACTATAACTACAACCATCTCAATCAGGGCCTCGTGCGCCAAAGCGCAGGATTGCGCAGCGTTTACAGTAAGTAAATGGATGGACTGGACTACTTTTTTTTCTTTGTATGACTCGTGACCATAAATCAGCCGATCAGTAATCGGAAATTTGGATTGACCGCTTCTGCTTGTTTTGTGTCACATAAACGGTAAACTTTTTACAGTCCAGCGCAATGCATACGAGCCGGTAGAAGAAAGGCAGGTACAGGTGGCGCAAGTGGGACACATGCCCTTGCGCTTGCGTCGGTAGAGTATGGTGCTACTGTACGCGAGGGCATCCGTGGCCTTCGGGGCGCCGGGGGAGCATTTCCCCAATTAATAACGTTTCCTCTACCGCTGGGCTCGGACCCAATAAACGTTCTCGGTACTCGTCCGCACCCAGTCATATTGAAATTTTCGCGAAGAAACCAGCCATGGGCGGCCGGCACATTGCGGCGCCACGAACCAAGTGGGAGCCATGTGGAGCTCGCCGAGGTGCTTTACCTTTCCCGTGTCATGCAAACAACCACCGACAAGGTTCGGCTTCTACGGGCGAATACAGTACTTCATCGGATTGATTGGGGCATCATCAAGATATGTGACAAAAGAATTACAGTGTAAAAGTCGTTGGGATGGAGGAAAGGGAAGATAAAGATAGGGCGAATTATGCTCACTGCAATGCTTCATGACATGACGGTAAAAACAGGGCAAAGATGGGTGTCCACGAGATGCAGGGCAGGGGAATAACAAGATGGTAGAGAACAACACCAAAAGATGGGTTTTTTCAACTCGCATGTGTCATGACTTCATCAATCAAGTCCCAATCGATGGCACGGCGGTCATCATAAGGGGACATATCGTCTTGAGGCGTTATTAAGGTATCGGCCTGCCAATGCGGTTGCCCGAATGACACAACTGGTGTACTGCCCTCACTAGGAGGACCAGGAGGCACTGGCCGCATTGGCAGGGGGCGGACCCGGAACTGGTCGGGCGACGAGACGGATCCATCTATCGGTGTAAACGTTATTCGAGGAGGGCTAAGTGCCAAGGTGGTGTGGGGAGACTGTGAGGGTTGCCGTTGTCGTGAGGGCGCAGACGGAAGCATCACTCTTGGTCGCGTCGGGCGGGGTGGGGTTAATGGTATTTCTGGGGGAGACCACGCGGGCGGTGGCGATCTGGGTCGGGGCTGTTCGGCATCGGCGGTGCTGGGGAGCGATGACCGTTCGGTCGGCGCAGGCGCTGGTGGCTGAGGAAGCGGGCGCGATTTGCCGAGAGAGGAATTAGATGGACTAATGAACGGACTAAAAAGGAAAATGGGGATCGTGATCAGGGCAGCACGTCCACACGCATAATGGTCAGGTTGCCGGAATTGCCAAATGAAAGATAAAGACACGTACGGTAGTGGAGGTGGTGAAGACGGCGGTGGCGATGATGGCGGGGTAGAGCAGGACGTCGGGGATGTATTTGGGAAGGAAGATGAGGAAGATGAGGAGAAGGAGCCTGACGAGTCGCAGGATTCCTCGGAGATTGTCGAAGGTCTGACTCGCAGTGGATTGGGGCGGCGGCGCGAGAAATCAAAAAGTTGATGGGGAGATGTGCTAGACATGACGCAGCGTACAGAGCTGTTCAGTAGGCTCGGTATTCGTGAATGGGTGGTGGGCAGTTGTGAGGACCAGGTTTGAGAGTTCTGTTGCTGTTGAGGAGCAAAAGGGAGAAGAGTGACGGTCTTGCGTTTCATTGGGGGGGGGTGGTGATAGAAGAGGAAGAGGTGTGGTCAGGTGGACAGGGGATTCGCACGGCGGGCCTGAGAGGGGCAGGGTAGGGCAGTATAGGTTGGAGTATCGGTGCGCAAAGGGCGATAAGTTTGGATGGATGGGAGTGAAATGGGAGTCAGCAGGGAGGGGCGTCTGCATGGGTTTGGTTATAAAGGCGACGCCGTGTCGCCCGTGTCGTGCGCAATCGAATCGAATCGCGTCTAGATCGTATCGGGTGTCAAACTGGCTGGCTGATGTTCATTTCCACTTGCAGGGACAAGCACAGCTCTCATCAGTCAGTCATGTGGCTCGCCGTTCATTCGGTCAAACTCGTAAATCGGTCGGGTCGGGTTAGGCGCTCCTGCGCTGCGTATACTCACCTGCGCCCAGAGCCCCCCCCCCCTTTTCGCCGTCCTATTAACAATCCCCGCCCTTTCCGACTTAATCCACTTCCCTCGACGTATTTGCTCAAAAGGAAACTCACCTCTTCGAAAAGGATCGACGATTCCCCGGACGAGGCGATCGAGCGGAATTTCCACTCCGCGCGATCCCTCCTTTGTCGATCAACCCAAGTCTATCCCATCCTCCCATTCAGTCCCGCGTCGTACGTTCGTTCGGACATTCTCACATCTTTCCCCAAGCATCCACTCCCGTATATTCTCGTCCAACATGGAAGAGGCGATCCTGCCAGTCGCCGATCCTCTTCCACACTTTTTTTCGTCCGACGACGCAGATCTCGCTCCACCTCTATCTCTGCGTGACCAGATTATACAGATCAATTTCGAGGCCCCACTCCACCATGCCGAGGAGGAATCATTTCGGGCGATCACCCTCTCTCTTTCTCTGGACGCGGGCCCTGGGTGCGGTGGCATCGCTTGGCCAGCTGGAGAAGTACATTACCTCCGCCCCCTGATAGTCCTGATCACCATCAGTGACTGTTTTTACTCTTCGTCGTTCGGCCGTTGACGTGTCTCCGTCCAACGTGCGTCGATTCCAGGTCTTGGCGAGCTACATCGCTCGGCGTGGATTCGCTCTTCACGAGCTGAACGTGCTTGAGCTCGGCAGTGGTACGGGCCTTGTCGGCCTCGTAGCCGGGTACCTTGGTGCGCGTGTATGTATCACCGACCAGGCGTACGTGACCCTCTTTCGTCCGAGTTGCCCATAATTACACAGTGTTGTATCCATCCAACACACTTCTTTGGCCCCGCGGACACAGTCCCCTCATCCCGATCATGGAGCGCAATATTTTGCTCAACAACTTACAATCAAGCGTCACGGCGACAGAACTCGACTGGTGCGTCTGCTACGTCGGAACCATTTTTATGTCGCACGTCGCGCCATTTCTACAACCATTTTCGTTATCGCTAGGGGAAAACCCCTACCCGAACTGCAACGCCCCGACTTGATCCTTGCGGCCGATTGCGTATACTTCGAACCTGCATTCCCGCTCCTTGTTTCCACGTTGGTCGCACTCGTTCCGATGCCCCCTGAACGTGCGCCCGAGGTGCTGTTCTGCTACAAGAAACGAAGAAAAGCCGATAAGCGCTTTTTCACTTTGCTCAAAAAATATTTCACTTGGTCTGTGGTACGCGGAGCTGAAAAACTTTAAGAAACGTGCCCACTGAGATTGAAAGGCAGGTCCATGACGACCCTGCTCAGGAGAGATACAGTCGCGAAGCGATTCAATTGCTCCATTTATTTCGCCGTCCACAAGCGAGAGGACCAGCGCCCCCGAACGTCTAACGCTTCGCCCATTGTACCCGAGCTCCGGTTGAGCGATACTCGTAGGGCCCCCATCAAATTGCTAGATGTCTATATCTTGGTCAATATCAGATGATACTTGGAGACTGGCAAAAAGTAGGGATCAAAGACCCCCATCACGACGATTGAGTAGCCATCACATCATTTCCATTCCGAAGCACGAGCCGTAAAAATGACGAAGTTAACAACAACACATCCTGGCGTGAGGAAGCACGAAAAAAAAAAAGTCCGCTACATTGAGACCCCACTAGGAATATCACTGATGGGGAACCCAGCGCACGTAGGTAACACCCATGCAATATCAGCAGGAGGACAGCCGAGAGCGAGAGGTGCAGAGAGAAAACCACGAGCCGAAAACCGAAAGTCCCGTGTCCTTAGTGCACTAACACCAAGTTTCGCGGTATGTATGCAGAGCCAGCCAACTCTATCACTCCGCGGACCCATCCTATGGATCGGGCCCGAAGATCGCGGGGACCGATTTACTATAACTTGTAACAATCCGACACGCGCAGGGAGAGACACTGTTGTCCTGACACTCATGCAGTAACGGGTCGGGTGCACACATGCAGGGGGTCATGTGGATGGAAACGCTCTCTGTCGGCGTAGCGCAGGCAAGGAGGGTCGGACGAGTGAACGGCCGCGGACTCGGAGAAGAGGGGACGGGAAAAGGACCGGACCAAGAGATCGCCTTGGTCACTTCCCGCCCATCCATCCCACCGCACCGTCGCTACGGAGGAAGCTGCAGGCACTCTTCCCTCCTCCCTTTCCATTGATTCGCGCATATCTACGGATTAACAGTATCCCTCTTCCTTCCTTCCTTTCTCCTTCGTTTCCTTTTTTGTTCTATTCGGTTCTTCGTGAGTTTGTGAGTGACGACGCACCGTGAGTGTCTCCTCCGCGGCCCTTAGGGGGGTCCAGACACGGTGCCAGTACCTGCACACAGGAACCTCGATAGCCGAAACGGAAAAGGCGCGCACGCAAAAGAACGCAAGAGGTTCGCAAAGCCCAGTTTCTTTTTCCCACCGGCTCTGATTGAGTTACCGAGAAGGGCGAGGCGAGCGAAAAGGGTGAAAGGTCCTCGAAAGGACGGGCACCTGGTTGCCGTTTTACCCTATCATCCCTATCTATCCCTTGGCTGGGCCCCCCGAGCTGTTCCGCTTTTTTTTTCTTTTTTTTTCGTTTCGCAAAACGTTTTGGTGATGGATCTGTGATGGCCAGACCCGGAGCCAACGCCGGCCTGTGTTCCGGAAGCGCCGACAATGGATTTTTTTATTGCGCCCGGGGGATGCGCGCGTATGTTACTACCTTTGCGTCACGGTTGTGCGTAAAATCTCAGTTCTAGACGTGTGTACGTCTTTGAATGGAGGCCGCTACTGTATGCATGCTGATAATGTCAACTCGTGCTGCCCTACTGTATTAATTATTATTACCCTGACGCTGTCGAGTTATCTTTTCTCCCCCCCCCCCCCCCGACGTAATCGTCGTGCCTGGGGGCTGCGTATGGGCTTCATAAAGACTTATCTGTTGAAACCGTGGGATGGATAGATAGATGGGCAGGCATCGCGCCGCCTTTTGCTCTTCTCCGCCCGCGGAGCTGGCTTGCGCCTTTCATACGCCCATGATGATCATAATCCAACGTGATGACGCTCGCGTCCAGAAGGTGTGCTAATGCACGCACGTTGCATACAAAGCACTACAGTACTAATAATCTTATCGTCGGTTAGGGTTGGCAAAATATATTTTTATTTTCTTAGGTTCTTTCTCATCTCGTGGAGCCATCTGGCCATTGGAGGGGGAGAGGGGGGGCGTTGTTATTCGACCCTTGATCTAATCGATAGGGGAACTAGGAACGAAACGACAACACATCGCCAAGGCAGGGGCAGCCTGAGACCGGCGCACAATTGAACGCATTCAATTCGAGTTTTTGTCAATCAATCAACACGCTAGTCCCCTCCGACTGACTGAATTATACAATTATACCAAGCTAAAAGCGGACGCTACCGGCGGCGCAAAATGACCTTTCTTCGCTTCCAAGGGGATTGCTCGTACACTCACTGCTACTACTGCTACGATGACGATGACGACGACGACATCTCAGCTTGCAGGTTTTTGTCCAAGTTATCCCAGACTAGTAAAGAGTATGATCGTTCGTGTTCTTCGCCGAAAAGAAAGTACCACGAACGTGAACGTGATAGCGAACGATGGTGATCTGCCGGATCAGATGATGTAGCAGCAGCCCCATATGCCATTGATGCTCGATCATCATGGGCCAGGGATGACAGATATATATATAAAGATGTTCATTCTACCGCGGGCTGGACTCGGAGCGTTTACATTCACATTCTCATTTCACAACAGTCAATCTTTCCCATACAGTACCGTAATGGAAAAGAATTATGCAAGTGCACCCGTGGGCTGATCATACGGGATAAGACGCACACACACACACACTGCACCCGCGGGCGGGAGAGAGAGATGGTGTGCGTGTCCAGCCCAGGCTCATCATATCATATCAAATCAACAAAAAGATAGTACGCGGATGTGTCTGCCGTGAATGATACATACTTACTTGACATTGACATGGACACGTTTCGATTCTGTACCACCGGTGACGGACGGGACGTCCGCGTCCACGTTCATCACACACCGAGACATGCTTTTACCGGAGTACCGTAACATCCAAAACGATGATCCCCAAAACCAGCACCAGCACTGTGCTTTTCAGTCGTGCCACCGACGATCAAAGCTGTGCAATCGGGCATTTTCTGTTGTTTGGCGCGCGTCACTCACAGCAAAAGCAAAGCAAAGAGAAACAAAAATTGACAAGCGGGTGAAACTCGGCTGCAGCCGGCCATCCATCCGGACACCACTAGGGGAGGGGGGGGGACTGATAGTTTTTACTGCCCGTATACTGAAAAAAAAAAAAAAGAAAAGCCCGAAGGCCCGAGCGGCGCTGTCGAACCCCTTCATTTCAACATTTTCACTTACCGCACCGGGGACGATCCCATAAAAACACCCCGTTGTGTGTCCTCCGTCCGTGTCTCCTCCGGTCGGGATCGGGAACGGTGATTTGTTGAAAAGCGGAGGAGGTGGGCGCGCCGCGCGCGCAGCCAAGCCAAGCCAAAAAAAAAAAACAAATGATTTATTGATTTTCACACGCACACCTCTCCCCGTACTGTATGCGTGGTGTTGGCTAGTGCCCAAAACAAGAAAATCTAAGATCTTGGGATTTTTTTTTGATAGACGTGATCGTGATCGTGATGAGCCGAGCTTGCCTGTTTTGAGGCCTTAGACGGACGGACGGCCTGAGAGGGGAAAACGCACGCGGGTGGAGCCTTAACACTTTTCGATTCGAAAAAAAAAGAAGTGATGGTTTCGATTATGACCCCCGGGGATCCTGACCGGGGCCATGGATTCTTGGGAGATGCACACCCCCATACAGCACCAAAGTGAAGTCATCTGCCTGTTTCTTTGACATCGCGGAATTGAAATACGTACTGCACACCCCGAGGCTTCCATCAAAGTGCTGCAATCTGCATATTCTCAAGCCAAGGTTCCCATGCCCCGACTAGCTTCAACCGTCCCTGTTCTTCGAACCCCACGCAACCCTGGAGCAGCACCCCTCGTGTAGATCGGGGTAAAATATCAAGTCAAACCCGTGGGTAGCGTTCTTCCTTGTCCACGTCAAGGGGCGGTGAAACGTGGAGGGAATAGTGGATCTAATTGGTCACGAGTGCAAGAAGTGCATTACATCTAAGCCACTTCTCTCATGTGTGAAGTGATGAAAAATTCTAATCTCGATCAGAACCCTTCGTGTTCTGTGGGTCAAGCTCGAGCTGGTGCAGTGCAATAGAACGACCGATTGTGTCCTATAAGCGCAATACTGTACGATGTACCTCTCTGAGTCGCTTCAGTCGTCTGGCCGTGCACTTGACTGGAGACCTCTAAGGGAACCGGCGTACAAAGACCTGTGATGGACAGACACCTTACAGGCACTCTCCGCGCTACATACAGAAATGTGGATGGCGGAGGCACAAAATGAATACAGCAGAGAACGCCGCCCCAAAATGAACCGTACCTATGCCGAGACCTATATCCCCGGGGGAAGTCAGACCTTCTCCCAGGGGCACGTGAGTAAGCAGATTCCATGATACGAACAGGAACGTTGAAGAACGTATTTGCGCTCGCAGGAAAAACGAGAGGACCCATCAAAACCGAACGCCACTCATATGAAGGGGGTGATTTTGTCAGCAGTGGGTGATCCTAATTCCTAAATCCACACCGTACTTGACTGGGAATTTTCTACTGCAATATGCCTGCCTTCAGCACTTCATGTGAACCGACTCATCTGTTGTCAAGAGGACTTCCCCTTATCGTCTTGACGACTAAGGTGAATAGAAAGGTCTGATTGATCTTGTCATGGATTGATGACCGCAGTTAAGCTGTTGAAGTTCGGCAGCAGTCACGCCACCGGCCATGACGAGTCCCGGTGGAAGCCTGGTGGCAGTCAAGTCCGCAAAAGCCGTCGGGGCAGTTGTGAAGCTGCGCGGCCAATATACAATGATGATTAAACAGTCCAGTTCACTCGCAGCAATGCCGAGGGATCCCGTAGTGTGACTAGGTCAGACGTTGTCTCTACCCGGACGCTTTTACTGCGGAAGGGGATGATGTCGTTTATACACATCTTCCGGGGGGTGACCCGGCGTATCCCTCTTCATCTCCGAGGTGCAAGGTGCCGATGAATAGCGGCGTCTGCGATGAATGCGCGGATCAGGTTCCTGTGAATGGCCATCAGAGCCGCGAGATATGGGAGAATCAATACCAAGGCAAAGGTAATTGATAGCCACCTGCTACTATTCCCTCTCTGGACACATGTACCATGTGGAATTGTTGCTCGAAAGTCTGATTAAGGTCATTTGATGAGATAGGCTCTAGTGCTGACTGATGGCTGATACTGTGTATATGAAAGAGATGGTTCATCAAAAATTGTACGTATTAACTTTTATTGCGGAGTAGTTTTGAGCTATACTACGCATCAATATAGAAGCCTAAATGTAGGAGGCAGGGAGGTACCTGAAGGCCGTGAATACCCTCGATCTCCTTCTTGAGGGCCTCATTCACCAGACGGTGTTGCTTTACCACTGGGATCCCCTTAAACTCTGCGCTCGCAATAGTAATGGCGTAAAACGTCCCGCAACCGCCTATGCGAGAATAGAAAGTGAATACCTTTTCAACTAAGGTCTCCGACGTGGGAAGCCGAGGACGCGGAAGTTGAGCACGCACCAGAAATGTCCTGTACGAGCAGGTCGGAGGTTTGGAAGCGCCCCGACAGCTTATCGTATATCGCTTGTTCACCCTCATCCAGCTTGGAAGGTGATGCCGCAGCTTGCGTGTGCGCAGCGGCAGTATATGAGGGGGCCTGGCGCAGTGATGGCAGAGTCCTTCGGATGATGGTGGAAAGCATGGCGGTGAAGGTGAGAGAGGAGAGGAGAGGAGAGGAGAGAAGCGCCACGTGCCGGCCGAGCACACCCACCCGTGCCGGTGACACACGCACACCAGAACGCGCTCTCAAACCCTCGTCTTGCTTTGCTCTTGCTCTTGCCTGCTCTCTTCGCTTGGACTTGAGCGTGTTCGCGCTCGGAATGTTGTGTTCTGGGCTCCTCTCACGTGCGCTACGCCTCTCGCCGACGCGGAAGAGCACGACGAGCCTGTCCATCCCTGGCTGTCCGTCTCTTCTTCGCCATCGTGGATTGCACCAGCTGCGTCTAGGCAAGACGCCGCCAGGAGGTGGTCCCTTCTCAAGAAGCCCAAGTCGCACGTCGATTCTGGCACTTTCGCGGACTCGGCTGCGCTCATTCGCCGGGTTTCCCAAAAGCAACCCGGGACTAGCGGTCCTGCCCAAGTCCGTTCCGCTCGAGCCCCGTTTCTTTTCGTCGAATGGCGCGCTGCCCGCGCCGGCCCAGCTCCCCGTGATCTCTCCGCCCGCGGTAGCGAACTGGCTCTTGCTTTCCTCCACGCTCGTCATCGCGGTCATCGTCATCGGGGGCATTACGCGTCTCACCGAATCTGGCCTGAGCATCACCGAGTGGCGACCCATCACGGGCGTCCTCCCGCCGCTCTCGCACACAGAATGGGAGAACGAGTTTGACAAGTACAAGGCCACCCCAGAGTATCGTCTGTGCGTCTTTTTTTTTTTTTCCAGCTTAACACATGTGGTTCACTCGCTTTCGCTTTCGCTAATTCCCCCTTTAGGCTCAACTCGCGCATGTCGCTCGACGACTTCAAATCGATCTACTATATGGAATGGGGCCATCGCATCCTCGGACGCGCCATCGGTCTCGCCTTTGTCCTCCCCTCGGCTACTTCGCCCTCCGACGCCGCCTCGCGCGCTCGCTGCGCGGTCCGCTCCTAGGCATGGCCGGGCTGCTCGGCGCGCAGGGCGTGCTCGGGTGGTACATGGTGCAGTCTGGGCTCGACCCGGCGAACTTCATCGCGGATGGTGCGGTGCCGCGCGTGTCGCAGTATCGCCTTGCGGCGCACCTCAGCGCCGCGCTCGTGCTTTACGCGGGGATGTTCGCCGCCGCGCTCGCCGTCAAGGCGGACTGGCGCTTCGCGCGGGACGGCTCTTGGGGCCGCCTCAGCGATGGACGCACGTGGGAGCAGGTACTGCGCCATCCGGTCGTGAAGCGGTTCAAGGTGCACGCGGCCGTCGTCACTGGTCTCGTCCTCCTCACCGCACTCTCTGGTACGCGAACTTGACACACGCTATAAACCGCTACGAACCCCACCCTAAAAAAAAAAAAATTCCGCGTGTCGCTCGTTTTTCTCTCTTTGTCTGATCATCGGATTCCTAGGCGCGTTCGTCGCTGGCCTGGACGCCGGCCTCATGTACAACGAGTTCCCGCTGATGGGCGGCCGCCTCGCGCCCCCGCTCAACGAGCTTCTCTCACCGCACTACGCCACTATAACAACGCCTACGCCCGGCGGCGGCGGCAACGGCAACAACAACATCGGCCTCTGGCGCAACCTCTTCGAAAACCCGACGACGGTGCAGTTCGACCACCGCGTGCTAGCGACGACGGCCTACGCCGCGACGGCGCTCCTCTTCGCGTCGAGCCGCCGCGCCGCCGCGCGCGCGGCGCTGCCCCCGCTCGCGCTCAGCTGCGCCACGGCGCTGTTCGCGATGGCGAACGTGCAGGTCCTCCTCGGCATCTCCACCCTGCTCTATCTCGTGCCCGTGCCGCTCGCCGCGGCGCACCAGGCGGGCAGCGTCGCGCTGCTCACGGCCGCGGTCCACGTCCTCCTTGCGCTACGCCGACCCGGTGCCGCTGCGCGGGCATGGCGACAAGCGAATATGGCGCGAGGAGCGAGGGCAACGACGACGGGAAAAATACCCGAAATCAATGTATGATCCATTTTATGTCCTTGCGCTTGGTGGCGTAGAGACGCTAGAAAACGCGGAGATGGGGACAAGGAGCGCACATTTGTCATCGGTTTACACTAGATCTTTTCACCGCCAACGTAGGCTTTGAACCCACACCAATACAATACAACTCATCCCCTGCTTTCAATTTGCGGGAAAACAAAACAAAATATCTACTGTTCTGACATCTGTACGTCCTCGTCGCCGCCGCCACCCGGAGGTGAGGCTGCCGAATCGGATGCGGCGGAGGCAGAGGCGGAGGCAGGAGGGGGAGGAAGCTCTTTGGGCTGCATCGACTGGAGGTACACCTCGATCGGAGTGCCCTCGAGGATACGAAAGTCGACCGCCGTACTGGCGGCCTCGTGTACGCCGGCTGGGCCCAGGATGCCAATTGACGTGTTATTCGTCGTCAGTTCCTTGTCCTGTTGCAACGTCTCGCGCAGCGCGTGCAACCCGTGGCGAATAAGTTCTTCCAAACTGCCTGTTAAAATAAAATCGCACCACACATGTAGCACACACCACACACACACACACACACACATTGGTTGGTGAGCTTCACCAACCACCAAAAAAAAAAAAAAGAAAAAGGAAAGGGGGATGAAAGGGATAAGGGTACGTACAATCGGCAAAGGAGTCAAAATGCTTCTCGAGGTACGTCTTGGCGCTTTGGCTGCGCGCGCCGATCGAGACGGCAAAGTACTCAAAGGAAGTGCCGCTCGGCGAGAACTCGTATAAGTGCGGGCCGGTGTGGTCCAGCCCGACGACGAGGAAGCCGACGCCGTACGGGCGTCGACCGTACTCCTGCGTGTTCACCTGGGCCTCTGGGTTCGCGCGTCAGTTTCTGGGGCAGGAAGGGGGAGGAAGAGAGAGAGAGAGAAAACGAAATTGGGGCGTACTGTCTGCGATGGCGGATACGAGGCGGTTTACGGGGACGGGCCTGTTAAAGACCATCTTGGACCCCATGGCCTGCTGGCGCATAAAGTTACTGCACATGCACATACACACACACACAGAGAGAGAGAGAGGGTTCATGCATGTCTGAGTGTGAGTCTAGTGGAGAGTGAGAAATCGGTGTGACGGACCTGAGTACGCGTGCGTCCGAGGTGAGGCCCGCGATCGCGATGCCGACGTGGTCGTCGATGCGGAACATCTTTTGCTGGTACGAGGCCAGCTCTCCACTCGAGCGCTGGACACGCACGGAGAGTAGCAGAGACGAAGGGCACGCATACACGAGACGTGAGCAAACTTGATACTACCGGACGGAGCGCCCTTCCTCCGCCTACCACTGAGGGGCAGGGGCAGAGGCAGGGTTTATCGCACGCACCTTGAGAGCAAGGAGAACGGCATGCGTTTTGGAGCGCAGGCCGACGGCTGCTGAGCCCTGCTTGACGGCCTCGAGCGCGTACTCTACCTGGTGTAATCGGCCTTGAGGCGAGAAGACGGTGTTGTCCGAGTCGTAGGTGTTACGGAACTGTTCTCGCGGGTGAGTAATGGTGTCCCGACAATGACAAGAGGGGGGTATTCAGACCATGCGGAGGGCTGGATGAGATGCGTAGGGTAAGACAGAGCAGAGTGCACGCAAGCAAATCAAAGAGCTTTGAACGGGCCGCGCGTCCAGCCGTTGACCAGCCAATGACGACGCGTCGCGTGCTGTACGTACGAGTCCCGGGCGTCAGGTTGCTGTACTGTCCAAGTGTACTACTGTACAGCGTATTATTACTAGAAGTATAGGTATTACTGTCTATATATGTTTCCCAAAAGGGTCCGGGTATCCTAAGTACGGTGGGGAATATAGATTAAAGAATGAAACGAGTAAGTTGTAAGATCGGCACCCAGCTCCCTGCGGAGACATGGACAGCGCCAATGATCATGATATCGCCGCGCTCGATCCCACCTTGCCCAATCCTCCACTGAGCGCGTCGCTTGTCGAGAGAGCCGGGGTCCGGTTGGCAAGCCTAAGCCGAGTGTCAGCAACCGGGTTTGCTCCATAAATGGCTCAGAAGGCTCGACCTTGAGAAACACATCTACGCTTCGCCCAAGTTGATGAGCGAATTTCGCAATAGTGATGGGATTGTGCTCCCTCGTTTCGTCGCGAATTTGAATCTGACGCTTGAACTCTTTGTAACCCAGCCACTACAATAAAAAAAATTTGAAGGATTCCGTGAGCGACTTTGGGGGGCCCAAAATGACTAAAAGAAACGGCAACCGACAGTGATACGGATATTTGTTACTGATTTCTGGCCGAGTGGTGAGGGTTGTCTCGCGTTGACGAGACTGTCGCATCGGCCAGAAGCGGCAGCCTCGAGGGAAAGACCAAGTTTCCCGTCCACACCCTCGAAGAAGACGGGCATCTGCAGCTCCGCGTCTCCTCCAAACTGCGCCCTGTCCTCGATAGAAGACGGAGACCACATTATTTGGGGTACCACGGTGCCCATAGCCACCAAGCTGCGGTCAAGTACCCAATGTAACTCGGATGGGGGTCGAGCGAGGATATGTGGGGGGATGTCATCGATGACGAAGAAACGGCTTTCTATCCCTGGGTAGGATAAGACTTTGTAGGTGGGAATGGTGTTGCGCTTCAGTAGATGAAAAAAGTACTCCTCAGTTGCACGGCTTTTGAAAGATTGGGATATGTACCCATCAACGAGAACGGTCTACGTAAAGGGTCAAAGTCTGGAGAGCGCATCTAGGGGTCGGCACACTCACCATGGTGTGGTCCATCGGAAAGTAGGATGTAAGGAACCTGGCTGGGAGACTTGGTTGTATATATGTCGACCGTATAGATAATTTATTCATCATGTCTCATCATGTCTCATCGATCGACACAAGTGGCCCGGGTGTTTGTGCGGTGCTTCCGCAGTTGTTTCTACACTGCCCAGTGTAGACAGACATTCCGTCGGAACGAGGGAGATGCGCAGGACTAAACGGATTCAAATTTGCATCTCCCGATCGTAGTCAGTCCTAGATCGGGGCCGTCGGAATAATCCTGATGAATAATCCTGAGCTGGTAGGCTGTGGACTCGGATGTAAGACAGCTGGAGCAAGCGAGGGCTGATATCGATCGCAAATGGATTTCTATTGTACTTTTGACACTGTAGCCGGTGAGTCCATATCGTACATTGACTGTTTCCGACTCGTTTGCTGATGAACATCCAGATGGATAGCATTGCCATACTGCACCACATTGCGGCAGTGAGATGGCTCTGAGGTTGCAAGCTGTGAGATGAGCTCCGGCGTGGACATGGAGACGGATGGGGCTTGGGAGGATACAAGTTACGGGAGAGCGCGCATCTAATCTTGGAAAGCTAATGGATGTCACAGTGCAGCAGTGCGGTGCATTCCCGAGTGAGCCGGTTTCGTGCTGGTTGCAGTGCAACCCACGACCCACGACCCGGAAATTGCCACCCTCCGGACGGCGGAATGTTAACGTTTCGCTGGGCAACACCTGCGGACTAATCCGGTTTCTCGACTTCTTGGATTCAGCTGTTTTAGATAATAGAAACTTCATGGTTGTACAGTATTGTTGTACAGATGTGAACCACTCCACCTATCTGCTCGGCACACGGTACACGATAACCGGTTCCGTCCGGTCTCTCGCCGGGCCGGCACAGCCAAAGCCAAATAGCGAGGATCATCGATCACAAACCGACTTTGAAGGGCGGGGCGGGGAGCACCAATGGCGAAGCCACAGGCGACGCACAGCGATGTGCGTAATCTGAGTGTCCTTCGGAGTGAGTCTAACCGCGCCTCAGTCCCCAGAACATTAATATTCACGCTATCACAAGGCAAGGAGGCAAGGACACGTGAATCCAAAACCGACCGAGACTTGGAACCCTGTGCGAGGATTGACGTATCCCTCGGTGCTGTGCTCATGCCTGTGCACGGTGCATGCTTTTCCACCTTTGCGTAGACATGCCTGCATTGGAACCTAAATGGTAGAGCTGTGAACAACGACGTCTTGTTCTCGATGTGTGGTACTGGGCCCGGGGGGGTATTTCATAGCAGGATGTCATGCGGTGGCCGCACTTGCGGCAATTTCTCGTAGACTCCAAATAACCCGTTGCTTTTGGTTCCCACTGGGACCATTCACTCGCCCGTCCTTTTCAAATCTCGTTGAGGCTGTAAACGGGATTTATTATATATATGCTGATCGGTGAGTAAACCCCGTCATGTACGGCCACATTTACTAAGTGCGTCGTCTGACGGCGATCCAAAGGCCTTTGATGATGCCTAAGCAGGGAGGATCTATTATAACACAGCGCTCTTATGCATGTCTAATTCTCGCTAAGGAATCATGATTCTCTCGGGAGCTGAGGGGCGATGAGAAACGGTATGTCTGGTTGGTACATTTATCCATATCATCTCGTTTCTCCCCTCACCGCCTTCAAAATCAGCGTATGTGACGTACACAGGGAAAATCTAGCCTGAGCGGAAGTGTTTACTCTGCCGATCTCATCAATGTTGATCAGAGCTTGAGGCTGTCCACACAGTGCAAACTAAGTTTTAGTTCTATCGCAGGCCCACCTCAGTCTCTCTCCATGTCGCGTTGAGAAGTTCATGCAGAGTCGATCCCCCAGCCGTTCCTTCCCCGGCGTTTCCAAGAAGACGAAGTTGTTTCAATACAGACCATCTATGCATCCACTCGCAAATGGGGAAATTCATCCCCAACCTGCCCACCAACCCCTCCGTAGTTCATTCATCCAGTGCTGGATCATGACCCGCGCCCTGCTGACCCCCGACCCTGAGTCATAATGCCAGTCTTGAAGCTGGTATCAAAGGCAGATACCTATATCTAGGTTTTTATTCGTGAGGATAGACTTGGTAGGGTCACCCTGCTATATTCTCCCTAAGTTTCCTTGTTACGGACACAACAGAGGGGCACTACTTACCTCGCAATCTCGTCGTCGCTGGCCTCCCTGCCTCATTTTCCATCGAAATTTCTGTTGGTGGGGTTCATCACTGTGATGGACCGATGGGATATTGTATACCCCCTTCGATGACTTTCACGCAGCTCAGGGAGCTTGCATACACGTGTTGCGTAAATAAGAGTCAGTCAACCTCCGTATCTCTCATTGTGACCCTCTTCACACTTAATGAACGGATCCAGGGTTTACGTGTGTCGGCGCATGTCGGATAGGGGACTTGCCATGACGTGCGCTTCCCTGACCTCGAGACTATTGTTTCAGCGCGGAGGACCCTGAACGCTGAGCGCAGGCTCCAGCATACAGGGTACTGTATATCTATGAACCCCGGTGAACAACAAGGCGACTGGGAGCAGCTGCTAGGCGCATGCTTCGCACCCATTCACATACGCGTGCCATTCTCGAGCTAGGTGTGGGATAGCCAAGCCTACGCCAAGACAGACTTAATCAAAGTTACAGCAGGGCGTTATATGGGCGTTCACTTGATGCCCTGCCAAGTCACCCTTCACCCATTTCCGCCCAGTGTGGCTCCTCCCTCCCCATGTTCTCGAGTGCACCCTCCTAACTTAGACTGTATAAAATGACCAACGGCGCAATGATGTATAGGGGATCCAAGGTGTGGATAGGAAAGCAACGTTACCTATGCAGATCGGTGGGTAACCCCTGTCATCTACGGCCACATGTACAAAACGTGTCGTGTTGCGCAGAGCTCAATGATGCTCGAGTTGGAATGCCAGTTACGATCCAGTAGCGCTTTGGCGTTCACCAGGATGCCCGAACGAAGTCATCGAGAGGCTGTGTAATGATAAGTAGGTCACCCTGTACAATCTTCTCATCGTTCTTTGATCTTGTACCATGTGGACAGGCGACAAGAAAGTATAGCTTGTTGGGAAGCGCTGGCTCAGTGATATGACTAATCAGGAGCTATTCCTCCTATGATTCTCCATTTAGTATGACCAAGCCCTCTATCATCGTGATCCTACCTCTGCGTCTCCCCTCGCTATGCTAAGCCATCCACGCAGAGCCGATCGGAGGCCATTTTCTAATCTGATAGTTCTGGGATGGCAAAGTTACCCCTCTGGACTTCAGAACTAGGGATCTACACATATGACATGGCACAGCATCGATCGCGCCTAATGTCATACTGTAGCAGCCTAGTACTCGTATTAGCCCGCCCAGGTAATGCACCACGCTGTCTGGTCGTGGTCGATGCGTGATATATCTTGCCGAGCATCGGCCAGCTTCATGGAGTTATAAGCGTGGTACCATACTGGGTGACGGTCATCTTCCCAACAACGGCGAACCTTTCCCCCAAAACTGTACTATGGACTCTCCTGGTTCTCCGTTCACTTTTGTAGAGCGTGTGGGCCTGATCCTGCTAGCCGAGACATCGGCTGTATCAGCATGTGCCATCATCGGCCTCCTGTCTTACATTGCGGTGAGTTACGCACACCTCCAGCTGGAGGCCGTTCAACTGGACTGTTGTTGAAGCTCTCCAAAGTACAGCGCTGTCTGCATCGTTCCAGGTTCAACCAGAAGGTGGAGAATCAATAGCCCCGCTAAGGTATACTTCCTTAACCAGCTGGCGTGGGATCTTGTTCAAGCTATCGGCGAGTCGTGCGACAACGACGACGAGTATGTCTCCTAATGGGGGGTATTTTACTTCAGGTGGTCTCATGAATATCAAGTGGGCGGTAGATGCGGTATGATATCTATTCGTATTCAATTGGCGTTGCCCGTGTTCATGTTGTCATCATAGACTATACAACCAGGCCCTTACTGCTCCGCTCAAGGTGCGATCCTTCCCAGTTGGTTGCAGAGAATGGTATCGACGCGGCGGAGAGTAGGTGCCGTCAAGCAGATCTCCGATGTCGGTTCAGCAATCTCGTGAGTGGTGAATACGTGAGCAATCGTCGATCGAGAGGCCTTAACTCGTGTGTGCTTGATGACAGGACGTTGGTCAGTTGGTCGATTTCTGGGCCCTTGATATTTTGCACGTTCTGACTCGTGAGTGGGCCGAATCGCCAAGATCATCTCGCTATATACCCTCCGAGTACTTTGCTTCTGGAGAATCGGCCATGATGATAGCCAGATAGATACAAAGGAGACGGGGCGCAGGACTCGGACGAGTTTGAATCACAGCCTGGTTGTCGTTGCCTGCCTCTGGGCCGCCCTCGGCCTTCTGATAACTATCAATATAGCTATTGATGGTGTGCATCACTTCTATGGCCCGGCCGGGTATTGTAAGCTCCGTCTACGTCATGTTGTTCAGTTTCTCGTAGGTCTGAATTTGACATGGCACAAGGGTGCTGGATACAGGTCGAGTATTCAGTCCAGCGTACTGCTACAGACTTCGCGATTATGTGGACAACTGCTTTCCTCAATATCGTGATCTACGGAATCCTTTTCCTCAACTTCAAGGGTTATATCACGACAGATGGGTGCCGCATGCAAGTGTCGCGTAAACCAGAGCCGTTCAACGTTCTTGTGCCGCTTAGGCAAGCGTATGGCTTGCTCTTGTGGGACATCCTTTGCTCTCCGCTCGCCTTCATTTGACCGTATCTTCTTCCTATCCAGCTACCCGCTCGTCTACATCCTGACGGTGAGCAGTCTAGCTCAGCTGCCGACGTTCCAGATGATTCTAAGCATGAATCCATAGATCCTGCCTCTGTCAATTGTGCGCTATAGCGCTTTCACGCATCACCACGTACCGTTCGCCGTCATAATTGCTACGGATATCATCTACCTTTCCTCTGGCCTGTTCAATGTCCTCCTTTTCTCCTTTACGCGTCCCTACCTACTCCCGCATGACCCACCCACTCCTGACGCGATGTCCGTATCCGAATCACCTCGCGACAACACCGTCATCAATGTCATTGGCGCATCCTCCCATTGTGGGAGTCTTAATGAAGGAGAAGCTGAAGTCCAAAGACATACATGGTACGGGTTCCCGCGGACCGAGAGTCCGGTCAACTATTCCGTATGTGAGGGAAGCGTGCGAGGATATGGGGCGTCGTTGTCGTTGCACCACGAGAAATTGGCTGCGAAGAATGAGTCATTGCATTCCCTAGGTCGGTAATTCTTCCACCCTGTCACCGTGTCGTGTGCATAGCTTAAGTGTTAAACGGGGGGCGACAGGTATCTGATGTGCCTCAGCGCAGACGTTACATACATTATGTTCTACTATACAAAAAAAAAACACCGGTCAGTTCTATTGTATCCAAGTCTACAATGAAGTGCGATGATTGACGCTCGGAAGACTGTCACCCCCGAATATCACACAAGTAGCGGGTGTTATCGTGACGAGGTACCGGTCCCTCGATTTGGGCATGCTACAGTACGGGTGGCGTATTGAAACTAGTAACCTTGCAGATGAGAGTGATGCAAGGCACGGGAAGGGAACGACTACTGACTCGAAAGACAAGGCAACAAATCAAATGGCGGTGGCAGTGTGATTTCTATTTCTCTTCTCGGCGAAAGTCGTCATCACGTGACCAGGGAACTTGCAGTAGCATTAATGGAGAAAATAGGAACTTCAGTTCTAAAAAGGCTCCGGCCATCAACTATTACTATCCACATACGCAGGTCGCCTGGAGGCAATGCTTCTTACGTGCTCTCTCTCTCCTTCGTGAACCGAGTAACAGGTCACTCTGAATAGCCTTCGCAGTCCAATTGAGAAGGTCTTCCCACATCTAGTGCTTCCGCCCGAGTCACACGTCGCCGGATAGTATCCGTAGCCGAGACGACTTCGCCTTCCGAGTCTCCTCCGCTGCCCTTTGTTTTCGCCTCGTCGAATTTTTGGTGATTTTGGTGCTCCCCTCCTGGGTGTGATCCGTACCGACCTCCGTTCATTGCCAGCCTTCTAAGCGCGTGAATTTTGCCCCCCCCCCCCCCCTTTCAACTCTCCTCTCCTCTCCAAGAATTGCAGTGTCCCTGCACACAGCACACGGCCTCCACCAACCGCGAATCAGTGTGTTGAAAAAACTCGCTTATCATGGGCGGTGCGAGCGTCGGTCGCTGTATGGTTGACGGGCTTGATCCTTTGCCGTCCTCGTAACGTCTCGATTGTACCCCCCCGTACCCCGCTTCTCGAGCCTTGCACTACCCCTCAATTCTACTTCCAGAGGCCTTGACTGGACGGGGACCCCTGTTTCTAGCATAGCACCAGCGCTCATTAAGCCCCTTTTGCGTGCGCTCCAGAGCCTTACTGCAATGGAGCGACTGGCATCCAGGTCCTCAACTGGCCAGTACAGTAGCAGTCAATCTTGACTGACTTGGACCATGGATGGCGTCCTTGGTGCCAGGTCTGCCTGTTGGGGGACTCACAAATCCCGGTGGGCCGCTATCCTGGCCCCTTACCTTACCTGTGCTGGCATCGTCAATGCGTCAACTACTGAGAGCCTCCGCCATATCAGCTTCCATTGCCTCACAACAAACATATCCATCGAGGACCACCCCCTGCAGTGCCAGTTGTAGTTTGCGCTTTTCCCGAGTGTAAGAGTGCCGTCGTCCCAAAGGGAAGACGTAGTAGACCAAAGAGGAAAGGGAAGGAAATCAAGTAAGCGACCTTGCTGATGACCCGCAGGGGCCCTTGACAATGTAGCTGGGGTGGTGTGGCGGGGGTTCATTACTTTGATGTAATAGGATAGGGTGCTCTCCTCGAAATGAGATACTACTAGGACGGTTTTGTATCAAAGCGGACTAGTGTAGTGCCAGAATTTGTTCCAAAACACAATAGACAGTGAGATACCGGGGTGAAAAAATGATAGGGAGGGAGCTAGGTTATTGAAAGGAATGAAAGTATACTGATGGCCACGCGGGCGCTCCGATGAGTACCATACAAGCCACTCAGTACATGACACAGAAAGAAATAGAATCTAGAAGTTCGAGTATTAGGACGACTGAAAGGAGGAAATAATAAAAGAATCAAAGGATAAAATAAATATTGAGACCCGTAGGTCTACCACTCTGAAACAGCGTGTCATCCTTGTGCAGGGGCCATGCTAATCTTCTCTGTATCGTTCCAATTTTTTCGTATGCATCCCCGAAGGGAGCAATAGATATTGGGCGGATTGAGATCCCATGGGCAAAAGTTTGCATTTTGTTTGAGACGCGGGTGGTGGCGGATCACTAATTTAGGAAGGCAGTACTCACGGTTCTCACAGCTTCCCATTTTTCTTCTCTGAGCTGAACCGACACTCCATGGTTCATTCGATAACCGGGGACCCTACATACCAGTCACCAATATTTCTATTCTTAAGGTGGCATGGACACGATGTTCAGTGTAACCTTCTCACCGAATGACAGTCATGAGCACTGCTCTTGTTAGTTCTCGGTGCAAGCAGTGATGATTACGTCCCTCTTACAGTAATCACTCATGGTGTTTTTCCGTGTACCGCAGTAAGTGCATCAGCACATCTCAGCGCACGGCCACGCCCTGGAATTTCCCTTGCGCTGTGTGCCATTCTCGCTCAATACCCCTCTCGCTCGAGTCTGTATCCCCGCTGCGCTCGTGCACTTGCTGCAAATCTCTCTGTTCCAGTTATCGCTGAAACCGTAACCCGTCACAAACACACACTTTACCTGGACCCTGGAGAATGCACTGGTCATTCGTTTTAGTTCAGTCTGGTCACCAGCCTGAAAACCATACAGACATTTTTGTAATATGCCGTAACTACTACAGTCATTGGGGGCCTCAGTTTTCACGTAACCCAAGCATGGGGACTAGGCATTTCCGTGGGAGTGTATCCCTGTAACCCACAAATCGTTGGCCCTATGTTGCAGTATTTGTCATTTCGAGCACGCGCTCGGGAAGCTCGTCCTGAATGAAGCTATACTCAGTATGCGCGTGAGTTGCACAAAACTGAACCGCCTTGCTTCAACAGCGTGACATCTAAATGACTCGCCAATATCTGAGGCATAAAGCAGAGTGAATGTCTGTGGCGTACTAAAGTCTGTACTAACATTTGCTAGCTGGCTGTTACGAACTGTTCTGCGGACTCGGACGGACTCGGATCACGATGATGGTGCTAGTTATAGATGACATCACATTATCGTATCATCTGGTCCGAAGATACGCACCCTACACTCCTGTTCCCCATTGTATTCTGATGGCCATCGCAAGTTGCGGTCATCAAAAAAGTTCAAACACCGACACTTGAGACAGAAAAACTCAAGGTGTTTCACTGTTTTTCGGATCAGGCTCACCAAGAAGGAAATCGTCAACGCGAGTTGATGGAACCTTTCCCTTGCGTCTGAAAAAGAGTCGAAAACATGATTGAGTTGGGCTATTCAGAGCATACGAAGACGAGGTAGTTAGACGCTGTACGTCCTCGCGGCCTGTCAACATGGTAAGTATAAATATTGATCAAACCGTTCACGACTTTGTGGTCACACTAATCCCATACGCTGTAACCAGTGCACTCCAATTTCGCCATGGCCGACTCTAATATTCCTCCAGATATTGCGAAAGTGTAAGCTTGCCATCTGTGCCTTTAGTCTACTTATATTTTAACCTTCTTACACAGCACTGCGCCCCTCGTATGCTAGGCTTTTCGAATGACTAACCGGGTGTGCTTAATACTATTGCCCCTAGCTTTTTGGCGTCATATTTAATTGGACACTATACGGTGCTCTTTGCGTCCAGACTTGTGGGTACTCTGACTGTTACGACCCCGCCACGAGCTAACGCAAGACTAGATGTGTACAGTTACAACTTCCCTCATGATAGACGATGGATGAAAGCACTTGGTGCATCTTCAGGCTCTGTATCCGTACTTTCGGACAACTCACAGGATTTTCCGATTAGCCTACTTCGTCTTTCTTCTGGAGACTGTTCAAACAGCTCTGACAGGCGCGGACGCCTACTATTGGTTCATGGCTGGATTCGGCAATATGGAACGCCTCAGGAATTCTAATTTCGGTGGAATAGATAATCCGCTCATAGATGCGATCATTTCGCTGGTTGTTCAAGTATTCTTTTGCTATCGGATCTGGACATTGAGCGACCGGTCGTTGTGGCTACCGCTCTTGATTGTCGTCGTGCGTGTGCTTCCTCTCCCGTTTCAAACTGTTGTTCTCATCATTGACGTTCTTTCATGAAGTTCTCAATAGCGCAAGCTATCGGAGCAGCGTGGGCTGGCATCAAGGCGAGTATCATTCGATCCAACTTCAAAGCATGTCTGAAGAGGCACTCAGTCAGCCACAAATGGCGCTTATGCAATTGCCAAGGTGGCTCAATATGTATGTCGTTTTCCTGATCGGCCAAGTGACCACGTCGTTGATTATTTGTTGCATAGCTATGGTTGATTACCTGCACATTGGTAGATATTCTGATCGCTGTGGTAATGACGTGGCTGGTATGTGATAAAGTGCTCTTCAGGACGTCAACTGATTGTATTTCACAGCTAAGGCCAAGGAAGGACCATGAGGATCAACACTCAAGACATATTGTCCAACGCATCATGCGACTCATAATTGAAACAAATACAGTCACTGGTAAATGTCACTGGAATATTATTAAATCACTGCGACGTTTTCTCTGACTTCTTCTTGAGCTAGCATGGCACTTATTGCATTTGTACTCTATGTTGCCTATCCCGTACGCCAAAAGTAACATCACTTTCTTCTGACTTGTCTCATATTGTTTTTGCAGAATGAAATCTACTATACTTTCTCGTAAGTTTCCTATTGTTTTCCCCTATGTATCGTTCTTGCTGACGCGAATATAGGACCGTAATCATCGGGAAACTGTGAGTTGCATCTTTTCCTCGGCTGGGCCCGAATATGTAACTGACTGTGATCATCTTGGATTTACAGGTATTCCAACACTCTATTCGTTACTTTAAACAATCGGATCTACTTCCGCGACCACTCTCTCCAAGGTAGCTCGGGCTCGGGGAATAGTTTCTTTCACCCACTGGCAGCTCGTCTACCTCCGGCAACGCCACTCAACTTTGCCCAAGCTCAGTCCTCACAGTCTTTCCCGACTATTAGCACTTCCATCATGCTCGACACATTCCTTCCATCGCTAGCAACAGACCCTGAGAAGGGAAATGGGGATCCTGTCATGATCAGATCAGTCACGAGGTGCGTTTTACAGTTCTAGCGACTCTAGTCTCCTAAGATATAGATATTCCCTAGCGAGTGAGACGGGGACATTGCACCAAGTTATTCATGGCGAGACTCATGGTTTCATGTTCAAACGCACCAATCCCATCGGCTGTCGTTTCTCGCCTCACGCTGGCCCTCTCTGTGAGTTACGATTCGCTGTCTGCCTTTCTCAAGCCTGTGCTCTTACATCGCTGGTTGCTTCTCATATTTCATAACCCCCCCTTCCATCGTACCTGTTTTTTCCTTCCACTTGCCTTTGTCCTTTGCCTACTGACACATTTGACCCGCTACGTATCTGACTCGGACGGATGACTACCGGCATCATGATGTGTAAAGTAAAGTAACTTGTTTTCTCCAAATGTAGTGCCAATCAGGCACTTCGCGTTCTTCCCTTCAAGTTACTCAGAAAGTGTCAGTGTTTGTGTCAGTCATCTCACCCATCCTGCCCGCTTCCGCTCTCGCCCTCACGTTTCTTTTGCCCTTACATTGCCACGCTTCTCTCGCCTCGCTTTCCTCGCTCCTACTTTTCTCCCTGGTCTCCTCTCTCCCCTCCTCCCAGCCTAGGACTTACCCTCGAGACAAGTGTATTTCACAGATACCATGCATCGTAGACTTTGAGTGTATGTGTGTGTGTATGGGGGGGGGGGGGGGCAGAGACGTGTCCGGGTCTCAACACAACACTCCTTCGCCCAACTAATGTTCCGGGCTCCCTACTAACCAACCATTGCACGTGCTCCCTACCCCGATCATCTGCACAAAACGAGAGCACGATACTGTCCCGTCTAACTTTCGGACTCTCCGGGTCCCCATCCCGCGTCGGCCGTCCGTCCCCTTGCGTCTCATTCATCAAGTAGAACTCAAGTCCACCACATCACAACCCTCCTCGTACATGACGACTCGCTCTCTGCATAACCTGTCCACTGCACGCACACAAACCTGAGCTCTAGCTCCTGGGCTGCGGGCAGTAGTTCAGGAGGAGGACTGACTGTGTTCGTCGTCACGTAGGGGCACTGGAACGTGGGGAGTGGGGAACACGACTGCCCACGTGATCTCTATTTTCAGGGACGCGGGACGCTGGCAACGCACCGACGAGTCCGATGATGCCCGCGAGCGCCCCTGTAGGCTTTTGTCGATGATTGCCAAGAGGATGCACATCGGAAAGTCGTGTCGGTGGGAACGAATCCGAAAATGCCCCAGTTCATGAGACGAGACATCCCTAGCGTCAGCGTCATGAAGAATATTCATGCCATGCACGTTCAACAAGTAACTATATCCTGTTTAAATTTGTAACATCAAGAGGGATAACAAGCACCATCTGGTTCAAGGCATGCAATACGAGTATGATGGAACGTGAGTCGCACTTTTGGAGGGTTCAACGATTAAAGAGGACCTCAGTCACGGACAATGCGCCGGCATCCCATCGATGCATACGATGTCTATACTGAAGTGACATTGATGCCGAAATGCAAAATATGGGTACGCACGGTATGGTGACACAGCGGGCACCATTCCTTTATACTTTTCGGAGCTCTCAGGATAACACCAGGCGGATGCATTAGCAAAGGAACATGATTTAAAGTACTGTACGGTATATACACCCCTTGCTTTGAGTAAAAGAAAGGACATTGTCCAGCGAGGGCGAGAGGAAGGGGAATGGGAATGTAGGGAATGTAGGCGTCGGAGCGCCGGGGGCGTTCTCAATTTCACTCCATTGCACTTTTGTGGTTTATGGACGCTGTCCTCATATCATCATAAAGGCATAATAACAGATTGTGTGTTTTTGGGTGCATGCTGCTCTGCATATGACCGAATAGAGACGAAGGACTAAATATCTGGCAGATCGTGCGACTACTGTTTTGGTACGGGCTCCTTCCAGTCCTTCAACCATGCTTTAACAAACTCAACCATTTCATGGTGAATCTTGCGGATCTCCTCGGGCTCGCGTTCATGGTCCTTGAGCCCGTTTTCGTCCCAGTGATGGACACCACCTAACGGATGTGTTTATCAAAGAAAAAAAAAGAATTCAATAGGTGGACCCGAGACGCACCAGGAATAACTTTGAATGGCCTCAACACTGTGTCATCACGTTCCACTGCGCCACCATAGTTGCTATGTGGGGTGTATGGCCGCCATGGGTCCACTATGGTCCATGCGCCATCAGCATCGTCGGACGGGTATGGAAACGGAGCGCCAAACATGCCTTCGCCATCAATAAATGCCAACCTATCGGCCGCTATATGGTAATCGCCCAAGGCGTTCACGGCCGTGACATTCGGCAAGGGCGGCACTCGGTAGTACTCTCCTGGTGGGAACGCTTGGACGCATATCTTGTGCTCGTAGTCGATATCCAAAAGGCGTGAGATGATCGCTGGGGTGCCATACGGCGGCGCAGTCTATGAAGGAGGATTTGAATTCATGCAAGAAGAATGAGGATGAATGCGAGACGCACGGTCAGGTAGCCCCATTGTGTGCAGAACTGGAAGACCCAGAGACGCCAGTCTTGACTGAGATCTGCGAGCTGATACCGCGAGTCGTCGTTCGTCCCGAAGCAGTCTTCCACGGTCCGACTCGCATCCTGCGCACAGAGATCGACAACGTTCTCCACATCGAGTTTAGTAACGACGTAGGCACTCAACAGGCGCTCAACCACGCATACCTCACGAATCCACTTGGCATAGTTGAGCAGAGCAATATTCACCTTCGGCAGTCCCGGAAGGCGCACCGCACGCGCCGCGTCTTCCAGGGTCGGGGTGTCACCGTTTAGTGTTTCGCAGAAGTGATCGAATGTCGTCGTGCCAACAATGGGGTCCCAATTCTTATCCTGCCACGAACCTAGGGGATGCTAACCCCCAGCACGCATCAGTACCGCCCACCATGTGAACAGAGCGGAGACATACCGTGAGCACTGAGACAAAGTCCTGATCGGACTCCAGTCCCCCGAGACCGAAGAGGTTTTTCAGTGGCCCGCGCAGGGGGCCGAATTTGAGTAGCCTGTCGATGGTAGAGATCGAGTTCACTAGGTTGGAGGAGCATCTCTGATCCGCGGCAAGCCGGATGACGTCCATGTATTCCCAGTTCGTGAGCACAGCGTGCGTCACCGCTGAGGACTCAGAATTTTCGGTTCAGTTAGGTGTCGCGCCTGAAGGACGAGAAAACAACAACGCCTACCGCTTGACGCAATAGCACCAAACACGAGGTCAGGGTAGAGTACGCGCATATGTGCCGCCCGCGCCCCTGCATACGAGCCCTACAAAGGACGCACGAGAAATAACTACATGACCACCACATAAGAACGCAGGCGAGAGCACACGAACACCATAGTATATCCAAGGCGTGCTCGGAGCCGTGAGGTCCTCGTCGATGCCCGAGAACTTGACGTTGCGCATGAAATTAGCCGAATCCTCGAGCGCTTGCTCGTTATTTAACCATCTACGGCACCGCGTCAGTGGCGCAACAGGCCCTTGCGAGCGCGTGGGGTGGCGTCGACGCGGCGTCCCGGGAAGAAGCAGAACGCGCACCTTAGTGCATCCGTCGAGAAGTTCTGAACACCAACGGATTCGCCTGACAAAAAAAAAAACACAGCAGAACTCCGGATCAGCACACACATACACACATATATGTATATTAGAATGTGTTGTGACGCAAGAGCACGCACCATAATACCTGTGCTCGAGCACGACTCCCACACCGCCAGTCGCGCGCGCCAGGATGTCCGCGATACCCGTGTCCAAGAATGGCAGGCGGTCTTCCCCGCTCGTTTCGCCTGCGTCGATCACGATGACCGGTGCACCGGGACGCGGCTTGTAATGCCGCGCGTTGACCCAGTAGCGCTGTTGGAACGTCGCGTCGGTGGAGTTACCGAAGTGGTCAAGCGGCTGCGTGAACGTCTCCGCGCGGAACTTTAGCCCCGCGACGGCGGCGGCGGCGGCAGCAGCGAGCGGAACCTGCGACACGCCCGCCCCCGTCTGGCGCGCCTGTCCAGCGGTGGTCCCTGCGTAGCGTTGCTGGGAGGAGATGGCCTTGTCGGTCGCACGTTGATGGTGCAGCTTCCAGAGGTTGACGCCCTGAGCGTTGCGGAGGCGAGGTATGTGCGAGTCGAGCGCGCTGCTGGTGCTCGTGGCAGCGAGCACGACGAGGAGGGATAGTAAGGCGCCGCTGCAAGGCCACATCATGAGGGCCTGGATGAGGGTGAAGTGGCGAATAGCGCTCTCACGATTCCGACTCTGTGTGCTTAGTGGCTGCTTGCCAGGCCTTCCGTGGCCAATCACGCGATTCTTCTCACGCAACGCGCGTTGCTCACAGTGGTAACTCAAACTCAGAGTGCATCCACGCATCCACCACCGTGATAGTAAGTTATTAGTAGCAACAGGTCTCTCAAAATTTCTTTGTTGTGATTTCTAGGTGTGGAGACTAAAATTCACAACGCATTGTGCAGTTATCGTTACCTGAGTCACTCAATACTTCGGAGGCAAAGTAGCTGCAGGATGACTGGTGCTTCAGCACCCCGGATGGAGCAGGCCTCACATGGCGCTTTTTCCATACACGATCTAGCAATATCGTGACCCAGCAGTCCCACCCATCATCGATAACAACCCCTGCTCCCCGATTTGGTCCCCACCCACTCGCATAGCCCGTATGTCCCATTTAATAGCATCGTTTAGTATCCCCCATGTCCATCCATTGCCCGAGTGCTACTTTTTTCTTTCTTTAGTCGTGAGCTGACTCTAGGGCCTCCTAGGGCATCGCGGAGAACCCGAGACTGCCTTCATGCTCAACCTAGTTTCCACAGATCGATTACTCAGCGTGTTCACGAGAATCGCAATCTTCACGATCACAGAGAAGCGATGTCCTAGAATGCGAACATGGAGCAGAGTCAAATAATTGTAGAGGAATTGGTGCGTGCCTAGTAGGGAGTCGCCGCACTTTGGTCATCGGGCCATCATTCATGCACTGGCATATGAGCTGCGAAGAACGCGCAGCAACGTGATCATGTCCGAGCTGAGAGTGTTGAGTACTTGAGTTGCTGGGCTTTGTGGACGACCACACGCACCCACTTTTTGCGATTCAGCAAAGTGACAGTGGCGATACTACACACACAAGATTTTGGGCTACCCGTACTATGTGCCATTAGGTCCAGGTGTGTTGGAAGGCATAAGCAGCAAACCCATAGAAGTGACCTCAGGGGCGAAGTGGTCGCCATGCCCATGCAAAGCGACAATGCACGCCGAAACGTCAATTGAACGTTGATGCAGTGATACCTTGCAGATCGTGTGACTTGCGCTCCTTGTCTTCCTCACAAGACTGCGAGAACTTTTTTTTTTTCGTCGCATGTCATATCACGCCCGAACTTATAGTGCTTACTCGGCCTCGGTAGGGCCAACCCAAGGCTGCACGACTGTTGTGGCGGTTTTGAAAGCGACGAGTGACCGACCAGGAGAAGAGAAATGATCATTTCCGGCGGCGGCTCTCGCAATCCTGCACCCTGCGACATACATCATACGTTTTAAGATTTACTTCCCAGTTACGAATTCGTGCTTTTGGGACGCTCACATTACACGCCTGGTGAACCGAACATATTTTACACTACATCACGATGCATTTACAGCCGCCCCCAATCGATGCTTCTACGTCCGGGACCTCCGTCCGTGGCACAGTCTGGGTCACCGAGCGATTAGGTGTGTTCCTCAAGTTTTGGTTCGATCCAGATCCAGCAGCTACTGGCCATTTCGGTGGACCACGTGCTTGAAAACTGGATGGAGTACTAGGGGTACTAAGGCTTATCGTCAGTTCGAGTTCGTTTATCCCTGCATTGCAGACTTCGTCAGACCCCGGCCACGCTACGCGAGTCGGGGTCCACACAGAGAAGTGCAAAATGTTACTCACGGGGGTTGATCCATTGTTTCAGGTACTGTTAGCGATATGACAGTTGGGATGGCGACGCTTTCCTCTACAAAGTACCGCGGAGGTTATGGCTGGCGTCTAGAAGCACCCTAGAATCTCAACGAGCCTTATTTGGGCGGGGCTCGTCACAAGGCGCCCAAGTTCCCCCACACCGTGCTCTGCATAGACTTGACTTGCCAATTCGCTCCCTGGTTTGACCCTCCGTAGTTTCTACTCTCCATATCATTCCACGATCTTGTGCAGCCGACTCGGATGGTCCCTAAGAGGCTACCTTGCTGTTGGTTATATGTGCTCGCAAGCTGAAGCCATGACACACGTGGAATGCGCAATCCAGATACAGCGACTGAAACGAATCAGTTTCTGCTTGCGAGCGTGCCTAGTATGAAGCACCGTATGTTAATCGCGGGTGCCATTCCAGCTTCGATCGAGCTCAATCACTCACCTGACTGGACTCGGAGTCTTCCTCCAAGGCATCGGTCTTGAGCGATGCGACGAGACAATAGCTGATAACTGTCATACCTTCTCCTGCCATTGAGTAAACCTGTATTCCACGAGTGCCACACGTGGTGAGCTCCTCCCACGTCTATGTTTCCAAGGCGCGACTCGGAAGGCAGGGCGGAGACTCGTGAGGATCTCTCCTGCATATTGCTAGTCCTTTCGACCTCTGTTTCCGGTTCTTTCATCTAAGTCAGTTCTAATATTCGGTGTCGTCATACAGGACGACGCATGCATGGCCGCGCTTACTCACATGCAGCGTCATCCACATACACCTGCACGGCGAAGCAGCACTGGGTCTTGATGGTATCAGGTTCGAGGTGATCAATGGAACCACTGAGAGAGCTCGTAGACTACAAGCAACTCTGACAACAGGAATTCACTAGTTCCGGTGGTCCGTGGACCATGGTCTCTGTGGTCTGCCAGTGGACGCGGAGAGCGCCAGTCCCCTTCCATCGACAAGATAGGTAGCGAAGATGCCAGCGCTAAAAAAAAAGTCACCGCACACGAGAGGGCTTCAACGATTCTGACGGGATTCTTGCCGGGGCAGGTTGATTGAGCTACAGCACTAGTTTTTCCAAAAGGGGACGAGCTGAGCCGCTGAGCGCTGAGCCATTTCATCTCATTTCAGCAGAATCTAGCGCAAATGGCCCATCGTGCATGTGCATGTGCATTTTCTCTTCTCACTATTCCTTTTCCATACACCTCTGCTCTCATCGCCACTGTGCACTACCCCCCCTCTGCCCTCTCTCACTTGCACTTGCTGCCTACTGCCCTCTCCCTACCGTCTGTCCTCCCTTCTACCTTCCCGTCCCCTTGACTCCTCCTGTTCCCCCTCAATTATGCACTTTTGATAGTTGGCATAAAGGGATATGAAGCCAAAAAGTCCGGAACCACTGAGTCGAGCTGAAGCGCTGAGCTATATACGGTAATTGAGTGTTGGTGTGGCCCGCTCAAGCCGCGGCTCGAGCCACAGTCAGGCGGCTTGCAAGCCGATATGGAAGGTCCGCCGTTTGAGTCGTTCGGCGGCTCGGCTCGAAAATGGCTACCACCGAGTCAGTGATTTCCAAATTGAGATGACACATCACACGGAGATTACAAATGGAAATGGCCTTGCCAAGGTGGCATTTTGTGGCATTGCCGGGTTTCTCCCCAACGACATTCCTGGGTCGGTGCTTCCCCACATTGGAAACACATGTATATCCTATGCCTTGACGTTCACTTCCCGTGGCGTATGTGTGTGTGTGTGCTGCAGAATTTGCGGGCATAATAGATCACGCTACCATTGTACACGATCAGGCTTTTAAGGCTTAAGCATGGGTGGGGTATATTGTGATTACGTGAAAGGGTTAGAGTGTCTATAAAGCCTAGGCCACGAAACCCGGGCGGGGACCGACTGTGACAACAACTTAATGGTACCCCCTCCCCTGATTTCGTCAATATCCCCCCTTCCTTCACCTTCTTCTTGTCTGTAGCTGCAACTATCTCGCAACATGTGTCAAACTTGCATGACCTCTCCAAGACTCATACTCACCAACCTGTCAAGCGTACCCACGCCGAACATGGCGCCCCTTTCATCATCGGCGTCATTCTCATGCCCATCCTTGTTGTACTCTCGGGCATCTTTGCCGGCCTAACATTGGGTTATATGTCACTCGACGAAACCCAGCTC
This sequence comes from Russula compacta, assembly GCA_022376555.1. Lineage (NCBI taxonomy): Eukaryota > Fungi > Basidiomycota > Agaricomycetes > Russulales > Russulaceae > Russula > Russula compacta. The sequence goes on along the minus strand of WTXH01000059.1, from coordinate 55,380 downwards.
CACGTCTTGAGCATAAGCGGCACTCCGTGCGTCGTTATCTCGGTGGTTTACCCTGACTATATGCTAACCTGAACCTTCGGAAACTAGTGAGCAACGCAAATATGCGAAGCAGATTAAGCCCATCCGCCAGAATGGGCATCTGCTACTCGTCACGCTCCTTCTCGCGAATATGATCGTCAATGAATCCCTTCCTGTCATCTCGGACCCTATTCTCGGTGGGGGTGTACAGAGTGTCATTGTCAGCACGGTGCTTATCGTCATGTGGGTATCATTGTGGTGTGAAAAAAAATTCTCGGGCGATTGAATGACGTCAGCCTTACCGGGAGCCCTGCCAAGGTCCACCTTAATATGATTTCCTGTTGCCATTTCCCTTGTATGGACCTACTCACCTGACTTGTCCTCCCATCAGCTTCGCGGAAATCATTCCTCAATCCGTCTGTACTCGGCATGGACTTTACATAGGAGCGAAAATGGTTCCAGTCGTCCGTGTTCTCCTCTGGACTCTGGTGCGTCTATCTATTTGTATTGTTTGCTACGTGTCGTTAAACGCATAGCAGGGGATAATTGCATGGCCTGTCGCGAAGATCCTTGAAGTCATTCTCGGCCCACATCATGGCATCATTTACCGCCGTGCTGGTACGTATGTCCTGTCTCCTCTCCCTTTTGTATTCTAATGCCAACTCCTAGAGTTGAAAGAGTTGATTGCATTGCACTCATTGGTCGGTGAATATGGTGGTGATTTACGTTCCGACACTGTCACAATCATCGGAGCAACACTCGATCTCCAAGAGAAGACTACAAGCCATGTACGCATATAGTTCCTAATCCATGATCAGACCTTGACAACTCTAAGTAATTTATAGGCGATGACCAAGATAGAGAATGTTTTCATGTTGTCGATCAATGCAAAACTGGATTATGCAACCCTTCGAGAGGTTTGCTTCACAGGGCACAGTCGTGTCCCTGTCTATGAAGAGATTGAGTTACCCGTTCCCGATGGCCAGAGTGTCAAGGCGAAGAAGATCGTAGGGGTGCTGCTCGTCAAACAGGTATATCCTGCTCTTCTTTTAGCCATTGACGAGCATCGCCGACACTTTGTGCTCCTCCCAGTGCCTTCTACTTGATCCCGGTGACGCAGTTCCTGTGCGCAATCTCCCGCTACACAAAGTGCCATTCGCCGCGCAGAACGAACCTCTCCTTAGTATTCTTGATAAGTTCCAGGAAGGTCGTTCACACATGGCCATTGTCACGCGTACTTCGATAGACAAGGCCTCGTCATTGAAGAAAGTTGTTAAGAAAGGCATCACGCAACGCATTAAGAATCGCGTCGGGATTTCCGACTCGTCTTCTGATAGTTCCTCCGACGAGACGCCCCAGAACTCTCGTCATAAGCGCAGGACTATAATCTCGGTACGCCGCAACACAAGTGAGGACAGTGATGGTACTGGTACATTGCCAAGTGAAGCTACATCAGATAAGGATCAAGGGGGGCGCGCGTTCTCGTTTCGAAAGAAACGCAAACGAAGCAAGAAGCGAGTGCGCCAAGAGGATGTAGAGATGGGTGTCGTTAAACCTGGGTCACAAACTGAGTCAGAGTCCAAGCTGGAAGGCGGCCAGTCTCAATCGAAGAAAGCAAGTCTTGTTCAGTTTGCCATGACGCCAGGTTTAGAACAGAGCATGCCTGCGGATGCTGTCCTCACCAAGGAAGGTGCCAATGAAGTGAGTAGATTGACCTGTGGCATTGAGAACTGATCAGTGACTTGGCCTGTAGTTTCTCCTCGGCTTCGACCCTTACGTCGCTCCGCTCGGTATCATTACGCTTGAAGATGTTCTTGAAGGTGTGTATGATGTTTTTTATACCCACCAGCTAGTGTAACAATTCTGTATAGAGTTGATAGGTGAGGAAATCTACGACGAGTTCGACACGGAAGGTGCACGTCATGGCGAAGTTACGTCATATGTACCCCCGCAATCCAGTACGGACGTTCACATCGCACCGTCGCTAAAGCGCAAAGGCTCTGCGCCACAGTTGTCCACAAGTTCCGACATTTCCAGTGTTGTACCTTTGCATTTACCTGTTCAACCCACCTACCGCTCAGCAAGTGGTAGCGCTTCACCTGTGCTCCGCCCTATCGCGATTCCTGCATTCAAGGGCCTTTCATTCCTCACAGGCCGCAGTCGCTCCTCGCCCCCCGTCCCACGGAATGTCAAACCTGCATCTGCCCACCCTACTTTTCCAGAAGCAGTGAAAGACGCAGGCGATGGGAAGCAGAAGCTTGGACACATTACTCTCGCGGATGCTCCTCGCACCTACGAGAAATCTTCGGAAATTACGAGCGCGCTGCCAGTGGATATGCCCGCGATGCCCGCGCCCGCATACTTGCACCTTCCCGTCGCTGCGCCGCCCATACCAACTGGTGGAGGTCCAAGCGACGATGCCGCGCGCGTGCGTCAAGGGGCAAGTGCCATCATCTCCCGCAGCACCTCACCCGTACCGGCACTTTCTGAGGCACTTCTTCGTGCTCGGCGCCCAGCCACACCGCATGCACCCAGCACTACGCCTACCAAAGGCACCCGCTTCAAGAGCAGTTTTGTTGGTGTTGCGGACCACGTACTGCGTCTCGAGGGACAACACCAGGTCGGGGACCTCGAGGATAAGAACAGAGCTGAGGGGCGTGTGAAGAATGATGGCCCGAGCGGCGGATTCGAGACGCAAGGAGGGGAATAGTAGTAAGAGATTAACCGTTGTTGGGAAAGAAATGAGGGGTATGGCGACTGATACCATGGTCTACCTTTTCGGCCGCTAGTGAAGCATATGGAAATTAGGTCGTGTATCTTTGATTCCTCTTCAGTACCAAAGACATCGTATATACAAGTCCTCACTACGGTCTTCTACGGTACTGCTGCAGGTGAAGAAATGGTATGGATTTTGCTGCTCTTTGTCGTGAGTTGGAATTTCTCAAGGTGTTCTTTGATGAGAAGGAATGAACATTGCCTCTCGATAGCTGGCTAGCGAGTACGCACTGGAGCCCATCCATGCCCTTGAACCTTTCGATTTCTACTCTCAACTTTGATACTTTGATGGCGCATGGCCGTCCGCTGAGGTTTGTCACCGAGTCTTTAAAAATCCTTACTGAGTGGTCAATCCCGGCTGCCTATGCACTCGACTCAGGTTATGTCCACCAGGGTTTCCTCGAGTTTTTCTTGTCTCTTTCTAGGGTGTACTCGGGGGAGGGATTGCTGGAGAAGTTCCTTGATTGAAAAATGCTATCGCGATCGTAGTCACATTACCAAAAGAGGGTTTCGATGCCGCCTCCAAGTTTTGGAGTGGGGTTATTGTTGTTCGCCCTTGAAGCTCCACAGTCATTGCTCTCATGACCTGTATATCTCCATTGTACCGAAGATTTATGGGGATACGAGGACGGCAATCCGGATGCACACCAAGACGTGACTCTCAAGAATCGGCCGTTATATGGGGCTACTGGTGTTCTATTGTAGTTACCATTTGGCGATAGCTAAATAAAGCGACGGTGTGGAAAAAAAAGAGCTAGTAATAACGGAGTACGGTAGTATGGAAGTCCCCGAGCCTCAAAGTCATCCAAGTCAAGTGGCCGAACCCGAGGCAGGCACCACCCAAAAAAATAAAAAAAAACGGGGGTCGTCCCAAATGTTCCGAACGACGACGACAGGGAGACGTCAGCGTGCTCGGGTCAGCGTGTGGTCATCCGGCGCCCTTGGGACAGAGCTCCGTCGTCATCTTCAGGTCGTAATCTCCCAAGTTGGTGAAACAGATAATAAAACCCCACAGTGGTACACGGAACCTCATGTGGGGCAAAGGCAAGTTTTGCTCCATCCGCCAAGGTCTTGCCGCCAGCCGTCAAAACGCGTCACGCGGGGGCCGCCAAGAACGACGAACTGGTGGTGTTTGGTGTCAAGTGGCCAAGATGCGGAAGCAACGACGCAAGTCAGGTCCGTGCGTGGTTAATTCAAAGTTGGTGGCTGCTGTCCTGTCCTTGCCCCTGTCCTTGCCCCTGCCCCTGCCCATCCAACCCGTCCGCAACAATTGTGAAAACGAGCTGCTGGGGGCCAAGGGCCGAACGTTCGTTCGGAGAGCTTGGAATGAACTGAGCGAAGCGTAGTCAGTATGTGGCTGAGCTTCTGCCAGTTGTGTGGTTTGTGAAGAAGAGGGGGAGGCTCACCGCGACGGTAATCGTTTCTGATGTTCTGGGGGAGGAATTTTTTTTTTTTTTTTACCGACGAGAAGGTGAATTGCCAATGCAGTTGGCGATCAGGGCGGGGCGAAGCCCCCACTTCTCCACTGGCGGCGCTCTCTCTTTCTCCCAATCGAGTGACGGGCCTGCAGCACACCACGGTACTGCATATGGAAGGCAGCTCGTTCCCCGGTGTCCGGTCTCGTCTTACCCCTTCCTGGTAAATGACCCTTGGGGCATTCCTGGCATGACATCGTCGTGTTCTATAACGTGATGGCATCGATGGGTCAGCTGGACCGTGCCATTAGATCACCGATGCTCGCCTCAAACCTTGAGCGGTGAACACTCCGCGACTCGCGATACCAATAGGTTGATCATTTTCTGATCGGAGGGCCTTGGTGTCATTGCATACAGAAGTCAGATTGTCTATAGAAGACTCGAATGACGCATAACATCACCTCGCCGACAACTCGTGGTATAGCAGGTCAAAGGTATGACGTAGTTGATCGAGACAAATGACCCTTCGGAGTAGCTGACTGTTTCAGTGATGTTTCCATCTTGTCGACGGAAGCTAACAGTCCGCCGAAACGCGCATTGGTAATTAATTGATCGATTGACGATCATGGTATTGTTACACACTGAACACTGATAGTAGGACCATCACAATCAACCTTTTTTGAGCAGAAGACGTCAGTAGAACAATACTCCGCAGCAACGATTGCCGGTGTCGAAGATGATCTTCTCCTTGAGCGCGCCTATAACCATAATGCCGATCAAATAGATGCTCTAGGCTATCTCCAACTTCCTGCCCTTGTCCCCGAAACGAAGTCAAGAAGGATGATGGTGACCACGGAGAATAACGAGATACCAGAATGTGCTGAGTCGCGCAGATTTTGGCCATCGGAGCGCGCGGGGAAGCACTGGCCCTAGCACCTCCGTCTCGATCTTGGGCGCACGATTGCCCATCTTAGTCTTCCGCGTTGAGGGCATAGAATTTTCTCGGCGCCTCCCCCACACATTGCACTGGGGCCTTCGCAAGTCGAGAGTACAGTTCATCAAGAGCCGGTCTCATGGGAATGTACGAAGCTCTGTTGGGCGAGACCCTGCAGCGGGCATGTCAACCAAACGGAAACGGAGAGAGTAGAGGTCATGGAGGAGAAGGCCAGGGCATGGGGTACGTGGGCCCGCCCGTGCGGACAGCATATCCAAGGCCCATTGACACACCATCCAAATCCCTGTCAGCATTGGTGGAGCAACCGCTAGCGCACCACAGACATTAATGGAACCGGCACCATGTCAATGGCACTATATACCTGCAACGAGTGGGGACGCCAACACGGGCTCTTTGCCAACGCTACAGCCGAGTACGGGAGTCCCTGAAGTACTGGCCTAGTCGGGCTGCGGTCGCTGCCCGAGCCTCTCTCCGCTTTCTCCCTCGCGCATGTCCCCTTGACCTTTGCCTACCTCTACACGGTCGCCCTACTTCGAGCCCCGTTGCAGGTGGCATAACGGCGCAACGCCTCGGAGGCCCCCTCGGGCGCAGGTGAAACGGTGAGTGGGCCCCGCACAACTGCGTGACTGCGGCGAGCTCCCTCATGAGCTTGGGGATTCGACTGAGTCGGGCAGATGTCTGACCTTGCCGAATCCCTCGCGTAGGCCGTCGTCTATGCGCGCATGCGCTCAAATGACGTACGACAAAAATGGATCAAATGAACGTGGATGAGAGACCACAGAAGTGAAGGAGCAGATGAATAGACACACCACAGGGCCAAGGGTGTGTCCTCTGAATAGACCGAGCGCGGTTTGAGGAGGGAAGGTCGGATGACCTGTAAGATCTGGATTATTGAAGTCGCGCTTACCGTTTGTCCGTCTAGCCCTTGACGGGGAGTTACCCTGCGCATACTACGCGCGGCAGTGTGAAAGGGTGGTCTTGTGGTTCCCTCGGCTGTCCAGTTCAATTGCGCATCTCGATCTCTTCCGAGACACGGCTCTAGGGCGCGGCGACGGCGACGACCTTGACGAGACGCGCGGAATCCATGCCCAACAAGTGGGCTACCTGCCTCACAACTTACATCAAAAACAATCGGGCTTAATGATCAAGCCCATGAGTGAGGAAGTGACGGGTGGCTGTGGTGCACTTGTGCATGACACTCACTCTTGACTCAAACTCTGTCCCCCTGATAACCTTAGACCCGGCCACAACCCCTGTTTTCGACCGTCAGTGGAGGACCGTAATTGAAGGGAATCTAGATCCGCCAACACTCTTACCACCCTTCACGCTTCGATCCATCAGGATACCTGTAATAGACCGATAACGGTCACTCCTGGGGAAGGGGAATGCTCCTCGAGGCCATGGCTACAACTCGGTATTTGGGGGTGGGGAGGTGAGGTGAAAGGAGACTGCAAGCTGTCGGTGATGTTGAGGTGTGGGGGCACGCCGGGATTGATGTTGATGTACATTTTAGACTCACTACATTTGTTATTTCGCTCCCCAGGGTTTCCCTTTGTCTTCGAGAATGAGCCTTGGCCGCCGAAAATTGTCTGGACTCGTAGCAGCGTCAGGGCGGTATATTGTGCAGTAGGACATGGTCTGGAAGGACCTTAGGTCGAAATAGCCATAAAGAAATGGGTCGGAGTTGGGCTGTTGTTCGGCCTATAGACTCAGAGTGTGGGAAATACCTGAGCCAGACCATTACTCGATATTCACCTTTTTAGACAGACATACACCTCAAATGCTGCTCTCCCAGTCACTACAGTCGAATCTCTCATAACCCATATCCACTCTGTGAACGGCCCAGGATTATGGGGGACAAGGGTACCCTCCATATTTTTTTGTGATTTTCTCGAGACCGCTTTCAATTGAACACCTTCGCTGAAAGCCATGGCCTTATAACTCATGCCTTGACTCTGTCTGTCCACAGAAGAGCTATGGGTCAAGAGAGGTTCGACAGTATTAGTCGTCGATACAACAGCACTGAACCAGGATGTCGACCATGTGGATAGAAGAATCTACGCCGAATGATGCCAATCCGGGCAAAGTAAACCGTAAACGGCCCGCCGCAAACAGGAAAGGAACATGTCGTAATTACACGGACGACATTTTTGAACGATTTCTATAACAATGTCGCACTCACCTCACAACAGATTACAACTTGATGGTCTTCGTTGGCCTGGCTGGACGTTGGTACGTACCTCGATTGGCAGCTCGTTAAGAGGGAAATTTGTTCGAATTTGGAAACGTCAATCTTGACATAGACGTGACGTCATTATGGCCTAGCAAGTAGCTAGGATCATAATTACGCTTTGAGAGCGTAAAGTGAGCATCGACTATGTTCAAAACACAGTTCGATAACATTACGTGGACAGCGCACCCAAGACCCAGATATTTGACCTCAAGTGAGGCAAAGGAGGTCGAGAAGTCTACCACAAACTTGAAGGATGCCGTAGCCACCGAGCGACATGTTGCACAATGCGGAAAGGCTCTCGAGTCTGTTAAAAAAGATGAGGGTTAGGTAGAGAAGGCGTATGTACGGGCCGCCGATGGTGAGCACCATACTTTTTTCAATATATATACACAGTTAAGCAGGAGACACAAAAAGCGAGGCGGGCACGACAGAAGCAAGAGCACAAGATTGCGCTGGCACTCAGCGAGGCACCAGCATAGCACAAGCATAATCTTGCTTGGGGGAACAAAGCGGCTCATGACCTCTCAGTGTGTATGTGGTACCGCCACACCAGCCGCGCCTCACCACGAGCAACACACGTTCTCACGCCATTTTATTTATTTGTTTCCCTGGAGGTACCTTCAGAAAGCCCATCCAACCGTTGAGAATCGGCGTACTGAGCTCGAACAACCTCAGTGCGAGAAAGATGCCGGAGACGTACGACCTCCCATTTGAGCAGGATGTTGGGCTGGTCTGAATCCCCCCATACGCGAAGAACGCTTGCATTAGGCCCTGCACGGCACAGTCAGTGGGGCTGTTGGGCCTAACATTGTCTAGGCTATGAGCACTTGGGTGCGCAGTCAATACGACAACAAATTATCCGTAATAGCGAATATATCTCACAGGATACACCACAATATTTTTGCACCTCGGTCCCCCTTTTTTTTCCGGAATCTATTGGAGGGGCGCCGTAGGGTACACATATGGAACCCTGTGTGGCACCTTCCATTTGCTCGCTCTGATTCATTCCCGTTACCCTGGTCTCCTGTCGTGCCTTCGAAAAATGTCCCTTGCGCCCAGTGGCTTGATCTTTTCTACATGGGGCATAGCACTTTGCGCCTTTGGCAGACCGTCACAACACGACAACGGCGTTTTGAGGCCCCCTCCCCTTTACTATCCAATTAGGCGGCGGCGGACCTTGCTGAGCTGCTGAAAGAAAAAGAGCGAATTTCTCCAAGGATTCGGCTCCCGCTACCAGCTACGCAGACCCTCAAAGCAGGATAGATTTGCTATTTCTATGCACGAGGTTAGGGCGCGCTTCCCGTGTTGCACCAACAAAAAAAACATCTCTTCACTCTGCACTCCTGTGATAATTCCCCGCGGGCTCCTGCGAAACCTGCGAACTGCATCGCCTTTGAGACGGTGCGTGGGTTGACTTGCGCACTTCACAAACTCACAGAATCCCGAGACAAGCCGATCTCATTAAAATTAGATAAGTGTTCCCGCGATTTGCCGCCGCCCCTGCCTTGAGGCACGGTTAAGTTGCCTTCAATTTTAAATTTGCCGGCTTCGGTCACGAAAAGTCGCCATCGCCATGGCCCCCGTCGATATTGCTTTGCCCTTCCCCGCCAATCAGGCATGTTTCCCCTCCATATCGAAAATATTGCGTCGTTATCTCTGGTTGGTTACAGTCACAGTAGGCCCGCACCCGATTCTAGCCCAGCCAGGCATGTGTATTCCATGCGCCCTCCACGCGCCCACCCTTGAAGGTTGAATTAAATGCGAATGGGAAAGGCAAAAAAAAAAAATTTACCTCCGAACGAATCGTAACGTAACACAGACTCTGGCCAGGGGAGGTTGGAGCCCCGGAGGAGCGGCCTAACGCGAGTATTGGAAGTCTCTTTGTGACAAAATTGCAAATCTGGGGACTTATCATACATTGGGGGCGCCCGCGCCCTGTCGACCTAGCGATTTCCCCGTGTTCTTCTGAACAGACCCAGACGGATTCAGCAGCGTGGGGGTGACAATGTTTGTACAATGAGGGTGATAAGGTTCTAAGTTCAAGCTTGGTAAGCCATTCGCACCCCCGATCTCTTCCCTCGACCTGTGAATGCGACACTACTTACACAACGAACGCGCGTGCCACTGACAACCAGCCTCGAGGAGGTAACATACGTGGGAATGAGAAAGCGATGGGGATGCATCCCGCGTTACTATATGACCATCAGCAGGGGTTACGCCATTTCCTGTCATCACGTTAAACACTCTCGTAACGGCGTTTGTAGGTGTGGGAAATGAGTTCTATCAGCTATGGATGATTAAACAACTTTTTGCGGTATTCAGACAGCGTCCGATAACGGTTCATCTGAAATGTTGTCGCAGCGAGTCGTGCCCCAATCAATCTAAGGCAGCATCACACGCCAATCCCACTCAGTCTGCTACGTCCTGTTTTACCCTCAGGAATCGCAACAAGAAACAACTGCGTCTGGAGAAGCTTCACGGCCCTGTCTGAAGCGTGGGAATGATCAAGATGCGGCGAGGACTTGGCACACACTACCTGCTCCCGGTAAGTTCACAGACATATCTCCACGCTTAATGAAACGCGTATCCTGGGGATCTTCAACGGGGTGTGTCACGTCAAAGGCGCGAGAAAAGGTGAGCCTGGGGACGGAAGCGCTTGCAATGGCGCGACGGTGCCTGCCCTCGGCATCCTAGAGTCGAGGGCCAGCCATGAGTAAACCGAGATGATGACCAGGAGGGGGATCGAGCACAAATGCGGCGATCAGACGACGATGACAACGCTGGTCGATGGGGTTGTAAGCCAGAGATATACAGTATATGACCGTGAAAGAGCTCGGAGGCCGCGCGCTGTACTGTCGGGGCAGCGCGGAGATTCGAGCGAGAAGTCGACAGGCCCGATGGCGGTGCCCTCGATGCCCACAAGCTGGCAGAACAACATTTCCCGGGTTGCGGATGGGGCATCGAGCAGCGTCGATGTGCCTCCCAAACCTCCCGGCCGGGATGCCGTAATAACTCCCAGCCGCCGCGGTGTGTCCCCTCAATCAATATCCACTGGACATGACCTCAGGTGCCACATTTAGCAGGTGTAGTGGTTGTATGGGCCTGCAACCGACTGATGCGCTTCTTTACCGGGCCAGAAGGGGCGGGGTAGATGATCGGCACCAATTGGTGGGATGGATGGCCAGAGATCAAAAGTGGTGTGTGTGCGTGAACTTTGCAGTCCCATTTGGACAAATGGCTAAGCTTCGGGGACGGTGGAATGTAATTTCTCTGTCTACACCGTGTATTTGGAAGGGGGAAATCGGAGCTCCACTCCACCTTTCTACTCAGACAAGAGGGCCTATGTATGGCAGCAAGTTGGCAATCACCACCTCACGAGAAAGGGCCAAGTCTGATAATGAGTGAAATGTTTAGAAGCATAAGCCGGGAGAATGAGTAGAAAGAAACAAGAAACCATGGAATGAGGGTTTGGCATGGCGTGGTGGAGCGTAGCGTGGTGGAGCGGGTGAAGACGCAGTGCAACCGGTCCGGTACCGGTCCAGGCTCCTTTGGTCCTGTTCTTAGACATGTTGGTGTTTATCTGGATCATGTAAAGACTGATTTTATAGCCAATCAGCCTATTATTGGGAAAGATTTGCACCAAGTAGTGCTACCGCTTGCTTAATTTTTTCACTGTATACCGACACTTCCAGATGGCTTGTCCAAGGCATGTTGAAGCACTTGTAAGATCGTTCTCAAAATGTTACAGTCCAATCTATTGTGCACGGATCCTTCTCCTTTGCCCCTCGAAGATTTACAACATAAACTGTAATTTCTTGCCTATCATATCCTGCCTTTATTCTACCCTATGTGACCATAGTGGTTATAATTATTCTGAAGATCTGTATTTGAAGATTATCACAACTCTAATTTCCCAGTCCCAGTGACCGCTTCTCGAGAGCCTGACGACAATAAAATAAATGTGCTCGGTCCACAGGGCTCGCTCGCTTTGTGTCGGAGAGCAGCCACAGCGCGATGATGCCGTAAGCAGACACCAGCCAAGGTGACTCCTCCCGCCGCCGCCGTCCACGTCGACAAGAAAAACAGCCAAGTTCTACTCTTTCATGCACTAAATCTTAAAAGCCTTATTCTTGCTACTTCCTTCTAATCCAAGATGCACAAAAATCCATTTGTGCCCCAACCCCCTCCTTATAACCCTCCTCAACCACCGCTACCCCCGGGTCCACCACCTCCTCAGTCCACCCACCCAGACTATTCGGCATATTGGACGGCAGCCACAGCAGCAGCAGTGAACCAGCCTCAAGCACAGCAGGCGTATAATCCTCAGTGGCCATCTGTGCCCGCGCCCTTACCACCACGCCCTCCACCAGAGCAATCTGCTCTGTATGCGAATTATGGCTATGGCGGCTCGCAAAACTTTCAATGGCAGCAACAGCAGCAGCAACAGCAGCAACAGCGTTCACAGCAGGCGCTGTTTCAGCCGCCGCAACCACAACCGCAACCGCAACCACCACCGCAACCCCCTGCTATGCAACCGCAACCCTATACTCCTTATCAGCCCCAGGCTGTTGCAGGATTTGTGCAGCCTTATGTTCCACAGGCTGTGCCGATTCCCCAGCAGCCTGCTCCCGTCGTTCAGAATCTGTATGGTCAACAACCCCAACAACCAGGGCGCCAATATTTTCCACAGCAACAGCGTCACAGCCAACCCTTCAACCATCCGCCACCACAACAGCAGCAACTACACCATACCCCCCCTCAGCACCTCCCTCCCGCAAAGAGGCAAAAGTTCGATGGGCCAGGCACGCATAATCGTGGGCCCCAGCCGCTTCCCCTTCCCCCACAGTTCCAGCCATCTCCGCAGCCATCGGCTTCCGCTTCCGGTTCGATGATGCAGCAACACCAGCAGCCCATGGCTGCAGGAAGCTTTTCTTCTGGCCGTGGGGGCACCCCAGGTGGTGGCCCTATGGGTCGTGGCGGTGGGCCGGGCAATCGGGGTGGAAACCGCGGTCGCGGAGGGAGCATGATGAATAACCGTGGGGGAGGTGGACGCGGTCGTGGAAGCATGTACGGTGGTGGTCGTGGCAGTTCCCAGGCGGGCAATCAGCTCAAGAGCCATGGCTCACGTGGCAACTTTGGCGGCGGTCGTGATTACGGTAATCGTGATCATGGCAATCGGCGTGGCAGTTCTTTCTCGGGCGGTGGTGGACACCACCAGGGTGCAGGGGGCGCGTCTTTTCGCGGTCGTGGGCAAGGTCACGCGCACGCGTATCCCCACTTCTCGCGTGGTGGACGACATGATGGTGGCAGCGGGGGTCTTGGTTCTCGAGACGGCCCTATGGCCTCTTCGAGCTTTCTGGCTAGCTCTTCTGGCAGCGGGAAAAGAGATGAAAATAGGAGGAACTTCACTGACTTCAAGATCGTCGGGCTGGAGATTCTGGATCTCCCCTGGACTTGGGGCATAATTCCGACGACAAAAGGTCACATAAAAGCTGAGTCCATTTCCGAGGGACCTTCTTCCTCCCCATCTGCCAACTCAGAAGATACTGTGAGTCAAGCTGCCTCTCGAACTGCAAAGGAGGAACCCGTCAAGCCTCCTACGTCATCCTCCAAGACCCGGGAGGACCTAGAGTCCACACCAGTGAAAGCGGAGACCGCATCTGATCTGAAGGCTGCACCAACAGCTCATGAGAGCCATCCAATATCCTCAGAGGCTCTGCCAGTCGAAATGCCCGCCCCAGTAGCCATTCCGCCCCCGCCTTCGCGAATGCGAATCTACTTTCATTCACCAGTGACCCCTGATGATTCTCGCCTGATACCTAGTGGTGCATCTTTCTCCATCGCTGGGTCAGATGAGGCCGGTTCTCGCAGGGGTAAGCGAAAGAAGTCGGAGGATGATGACGGTGATCTAGAAGGGGGGCGTGCGCCGCCTCCGCCACCCGGTGGGTCCCGTCCCGAACGTTCGATGAGCGATGATAGGTTCGAGCGGGCGAGTACGGTGGCGAGTGTTGAGCCAAGCGTCGCCGAGACGGCGAGTGAAGGCGACTGGCTGATGGCCGCTATTGGGGAAGACGAGGGCGATGGGGAAGATGATGGGGACGAGCTTCAGCCATCTGGAAATGATCCCACTAACAGCGGAGATGGGAGTACCTGTGTTGCTGAGGGTGAATACGGTGAGTTTTGAGTCTTTACTTCCCTTGGAGTTTGTGTAGGCGTCGGCAGCGGCGCACTGGGATAGCCCTAATGCGCCGCGCGCCCGAGCACAGGCGTCCCGGCGGCGTCTGCGTGCAGCCTTGTCACTGACTTTGGTTACGTTGTTAAGGCAGTGTCGATGATGGTGTCGCTACCCAGGTTGATGACAGCGAGGGCGTCCGTGATTTGGCAGATGAGCCCTCCAGCCTCATGGATGGACATACGCTGGATAATATTCGAGAGGCATCTCCCGTTACTTCGCTCGCAGCCACACAAGTTGTGGACGTTCCCGAGACTCAGGACCTGGCATCGTCGCTTGACACGAGCGGTGGGAGTGATGTAGCCGTGGCTGAACAGCTAGCCGTCGCCCCTGATTCGGAGCAGTTGGATGGTGCTCTGTCAGGCGCATTCGAGATCTCGGGTCCCAATGAAGCGCAGAATGACCCTGTTGCTGAGGCGCCTCCCTCCGAGGAGGGGCCTTTCGTTATTTCTCCTTCGTCCTCTGCCCCTGCCGTGCCTGACAGTTCTGTCATTGCTTCATCGTCTTCCTCTGACACTTCTGTCGCTGCTCCGCCCACGGAGTCTGCACCCCCCGATGAAGAACAGCCAGCTGATCACGCTCATAGCCCCGACGTGCCACCGCCGAATGCACCAGAGGAGAGCACGGCCTCCCCCTCCATCGTTGAGCGCTCGCTCACTCAAGGCGGCGACCCTAGTGATCCACGTGCTAAAGGTGCGGAGGACCAAGATGACTCAGCAACGCAACCCGAGGTGCATTTTGATGGCCCTGCGTCTTCGGGCACGAGTGCGCTCATCTCGGGTTCTACCGCCTCTATTTATGGCGAGCCAAATCATCGGTTGTCCATGAAAGCTGAACCCCAGCCAGGCATTCGCACGCCCTCTCCCAACCGTCTCTCCATCTCCTACGCCGCAGGCACAAAGCGTCTTGTCATCAACGCCGAAATTGTAGAAAAGTTGAAGATACACAGGAGCGAGGGTCGGGTGGAGATCTTGCTGCAGGTCAAGAGGGACGGGGTGAATGGATTGAACGGCATAATCGTTGGTTCTCTCACTTCACAGCACCTCTTCTGTGAGCTGACCGGTGGTGAGGGCAGATCGAGAGCTTATCCGAAGCAACTAAATCGTATTCTTCCCTCGAAACACTGTCCCCTACGGTGGAACTGGACCCTACGGTCCCTCCTTTCTCCAAGGCGAATATTCCCTTTGAGGTGACGTTGCTTGTATACTTGGATAGGGCACGCCCTTTATCCGAGCCGAAATGGGTAAAGTCAGGTGATGTCCAGGAGTGGCTGAAAAGCATGTTCGGACGGATGTTTTGGTTTACTGGGGATGCGGCGAGTGGCTGGGACAAGAAGATTGAAGTGCTTGATCCGGATCCAGTAAGCTTTTACCTATGTATCATCACCTCAAAGAAGCTTGGTCATCTAACAAACCTTATGCAGGCGCCTACAATCAGGACTGTGCTGGACAGTTGGGCGGCGAACTCCACAGTTGGATTACAGACGGAGCGCCAGCGGTTCGTACGTACTCATATGGCAGAGACAGATAACATCCTCGAGATCCTCCTTCGGCTTGTGCGTGGAGAACGTGCGACCCCCTTCACCCAGGCGGCACCCGCCATATCGGCACCAAGCGTTGCCGGCCCCCTTCTCGCTGCCCTGTCTCCCGCCTCAGCACATGGTCCGCAGCAGACCCACGTATCTCTTGCGGTGCTCGCAGTGTGGCGCATGACGCTTGACTACGCCCTGAAGGCGCTACAGGAAAAGGGTCGCACAGAGGCAGAAGAGCGCCTGGGGGAGATCATCCGGTGCCTACCTTCGCACTTGCTGTATAAGAGCTTGGACGGAATTTTCAAGGAGTGGAGGGTGGAGAAGAAGAGTGGCAGGTGATAGTGTGTACCCAGTGCATCTCCAACTCTCTGTTGTTGTCCCCGCCAGTCTTTTCATGTTGCGCTATGTGTATCTACCTTTGGCGAGCAATGTGGTACTCTCTCTGACTGCGTAGATTGTCTCTTATTGTCTTTGACATGCAGGGGTGCGGGTCCGCACGTTCCCGCGAAACATGTCACGCTGTGCACAGTACGTCCCCACATGCTGACGCCACTGCTCCGTGAGTTTTTTTTTTATGGCTTCATTTTCCTCCGGATCTCCCAGATTGGGGCCTTAACGGAACTAGTTGACCCGTTCGTCGGGTCATGTTCTCAGTGGGTAAAATTAGCATACCGTGTATACCGTGTCGACAGCTGAGGTGCAAACCCCCCACCACCTTCCTCTCATGGGGACTGCATGCACTGACCTCGTGGCCCACGGGCGCTCTCTACATTGGACAATCTAATCGATACCTTTTAATCTTTCACAAGATGCCCAACGGTGCTGTAATACTTGCACGGGAGGATTGTGCGCGCATCAGAGAAGGGCGATCGCGATGAAAAAACCATAATTCATCGTGACTGATAACGGGACATCAAAGGGAGCCACAAACAGGCCTAATGGAGGGTGGGACGGGAGGGGGGACAAAAAAAGGACTAAAGCAATCGAAAACGAGCACTCCTCCGCAAACCTCCAGCTTTTTGCCGTGTTGTGCGTGTATGTGTGTGTGTGTGTGTTACTTGCAAAGAAAAAATTTCGTGGTAACGCCGAGCCGTCCGCGGCTTAGAAGGCCCTTTTTGCGCCGGCGTGTACCAACTCATTTTACGCAGGCCGGCTGTAAGCCGCAGCGGAAATACCATAATTCCATGCGGTGGTAGTGAGACGGAGTGGCACTTGGGACACGGAACGTCCCGGGTAAATAGCCTAGAGCCATCAAGTTAAGGTAAGAGAAAACATACGACCTGCGCACGGACAGGTGGGTATTTTATGCGCGTGTTCACTGATTACAGGCCTTTAGGACGATCTAGAGGCACATGAGGAACAGCCGAGGAAGGGGCCTCACGATCGAGAACTCGAATTATAAATAAGGTGAGATTAGACGAGTCTCAATCGGGGTCGAGTGAAAAACTTGGAACGCATGGAGCGAACGTTGAGACGGGTCTGAAACGGTAAGGACTGAGTCATCACTCAGGAGACTACATCACGCGGACATGAGGTAGTGATTCGGAAGTCGGGCTTCCAGTACGATGACATGGGGAGACCAGGTTGGAGGGGCCCTCGTAGGAGGGTAGCCAATCAACGGACGGGTGCAGGACAGTCAGCTGTGCACGCAGCTCGAGACCCTGATGTAGGTATATAAAATGGGGTGACAACCTGTCCTCACCGTTCAGGTCCGAACGTCAGAGCGGGAGAGAAAGAAGAGGGGGGGGGGGGGGGAAGATAAAACACGCGAGCTTATCTATGAAAAGACCGGGATCGGCACACGCATCCCTACAAGAAACGAAACGAAGAACTGTTATTATCTATTATTATACGACGCTTCTGGTCGCGATCGTGGGACGATGAATGGATGATCTAGCCCAGGGAACTGCGTGCACCTTGAAGGAAGCAAGGAACGAGGGTGCAGGAAGCCGAGTGGGGGGGGGAGAAAACGGTGTGTTATCGCAGTGATGGGGGAAATATCGGGGGGGGGGGGCGAGGGCAAGCGGAAATCAAGGGTGTGTTGCATGTCTGCCCACGACAGACGGCGGCGACCCGGACCCAGGAACTGCAAGCCGATCAATCTCTCGAGGAATGGCCGTTTACTCTATACCCAATAGCCAAATTTATCCAAGTTTTTGAAACGAGATCAAGCACGAGACGATTGAGGGTCGATCCCCCCCATGAGAAGCCAAGAGAGCGGCCGGCCGTCATGCGGTAGGGTGGTGCGTTGAAGCTAATGCGACAGATCGTTCACTGCAGCTGCTGCGCCGCGAGTGGGTGGCCGAGTATAGTAGGGCGTAGTAACGAGCGTGCGTGCGTGTGTGTGTGTGTGTGGGCTGCGGAAGAGGCTGATGAGGAAAGGCAGGAGACAGAGAGTAGCGGCGCAGAAGCGTTTCTTGTTGCCTGCCTGCTTATTATGGCTGATCAGACATCAAACAAACTAACTTCATCCGGCGCCGATTACTGGCCTACCACCTCAGCTGGCTGTCAACGACCTGAAAGCCTCGTCGTGTCGCGCAATCAGGTAAGATTAGAGGTATGTTTTCTCGTCATTAGCTCGCGCTAAAGTCGCCTTAGGTCAATTTGCCGTACATATGCGTGTTGCTCAGCCTGGCAGGCCTCAGTACCCGTGGCACTGGGTGCCAGCATCCAGGACGCAATCTTTCACACAACATGTGCGCCCAGCCCAGGGTCCACGATCTCCGCTCCCAAATCCCATCAACAGCATGGCCAAGTTTATGAGCACTCGATAAAGAAGACGCTAACTGTTGGCGATCTGGTAAAACATATCATATTTCATTATGGTCCCTCGCCCAGCAAATTGGCACTTCTACCTTCACATTGCTGGCTGTGTGGATGGGTCATCACCACGCTGTCCGCGTTATCAGTCCCAGATCCATTTCATGCTCGCATCTATATAAGATGCAGGACGTCGCATCTCCTTCCAATCGTCAAAACCAGCTCTCCTCGTCTCTCACTCAACTCGGGCAGATAAAAAAAAAAAAACTCCCGCCCTTTCAAGTTTTTGGTCCCCTGACAAGAGAGAGAGAAAGAGCCAAGAGAAAAAAAAAAAAAACTCCGTCCTTGCCTTCCTTTGTCTGTGCGCACGTTATCCGGCGGCTCCAACTGGGATCGCCGTCGCTGACTGATACTCTCGGTTGTTCAGGTTCCGCTATGGATTTGATGCAGTCATTTGACGCTATCCTGTTCCCGGCAGACGGGCGCCCGCCCCACGTCGTCTCGCTTATGACAAGCCCGGCGTCTTTCTCCAACCCCCATGTACCGGCGCAGACAAGCACCGCGCGCATCCCACATCCGGAGGTGCACATGGAATACATCGCCGAGGACCCCAACATACGAGCTTGGTACTTTCAGGTGCTTCCCTTTTTTTTTTTTTTTACCAACCCGCGCCTTTGCTCACTGTTGCTCACTCTTTTCCGTCTCGTCGCAACACTAACCGAAAACGCCGAACTTTTTTTTTTAAATAATTGGCTTGGTATTAAATCAAAAAAAAGTTCGTCGAGGCGCTCGACATGATGAACAAGAAATTCGCAAACCCGTACATCATCTACTACCCGGTCGTCTCGCGCGACGGCATGCCGTTCCCCGCGAACCGGACGGTGCGCGACATCCAGGAGGAGATGAACAAGGGCCGACGCCTGGGCGAGGACCAGCTCTGGCGCGGGAACCTCGTCGTGGCCAAGTTCGCCGACGACCGCTTCACGCAGATGATGGACGCGTCCATGGCCGACTTTCCCATCCTCAAGAACTTCCTCGGCACGCACCCGTCCCCGTCCCCGGCGTCCTCGGGCAGCGGCGCGCTGCAGACGACACTCCCGACGCTCTCGACGACGCACCCGTCCCCGCCCCCACTGCCGGCTCTGCCCGCCGCCGCCGCGGCCCTGCTTCCTCCACCCCCGCACCACCACCACCACCACCACTACCCCGCCAACCTGCCGGTACTCGGCAGCAACAGCAGCGCCGTCGTCTCCGCCGCACGACAGATGCAGTTCGCCGAGCAGCCCACCAGCGGTCTGCCGCAGACGTACGAACGTGAGCCATCAACGCACGGCGTCCACGGCGTCCCCGTAGGCGGCATGCCCATGGGCGTAGCCGTGCCTGCCGGTGCGCCTCGCCGCGACCCCAAAACTCAGCACCAGCATCACCAACAGCAGCCACCTATGGAGCTGTGAGCTCCATCCTCCTCCTCTTCTCTCTTTCCGTTTTCACCATCATCTCCGTTCATCCGTGCCCCCCCCCCCCTCCCCTTCTTCTTTCTTTTTCACTTCACTTCACCCCGATGATCGCCGCTTCTCCGAGTCGACCTTCTCGCTCGCTTGCCTGAGGGCTCTCTCCTCTCCTCACCCGACCCCCCCGCCTAATTCGCCAACTATCACACCATCTGATCTATTTTTTCCCCATCCGTCCATCCGTTGCCAGTATATGGCATTTTATGTGCGTGTGTATGTATGTATATACGTCTGTCTGTCCGTCTGTCTCTCGCGCTCGTCTCTTCTGTCCCTTGCCTCGCTTTCGCTTTTGAGTGTATCCTTATCCGGACTTTGCGCCTGCTGTTGATAAGACGGGAAAAGATATTCCCTACCTATCTATCGGACAGCTTCTATGTTACATGTACCTTTTTGTATATACTCCCTCCCCTCCTCCCCTTCCCCCCATACTTACCTACCGACACCCAGCGGCGAGGGGGCGAGGGGATATAGGCCCAAAAAGTAATTATTAGTTTTTCCTCTTTTTAGTTTTATAATCAGGAAACCTTCTGGTTTTTTTTTTTTTTTTTTTCCTTTTTATCGTATCACACACACATGATCGCATGATCGCATGACGCATGACGATCATAAGCTTTTTGGACAGGACACACCAAGCCAGCACCCTGACTGACACACTTCTGACTCGTTCATATGACCTTCTTCGGGGATGGTTTTGTTGTGCGTGTGTCCGCCCCGCTCCGGGGCAATAAAGAGACCCTGCATGCCGTTTGAGAAAAAATGGGCAGAAGTTGGGTTTGTGTTGTGTGTGTTTTATGCGTGCGTGCGCGCCTGTGCGTGCTTTTGCAAATCATCATCACATTCTCCACACCACCACCACCACCACCACCACCTTCCCTTTCCTGCTGTTTATTTTCGAAATTTCACATCGCCATCCACATACCACACCCACACACGCACATATATACACACGCACATTCGTGCGTGACGTCGGTCGGGACTGTTTTCAGCAGAAAGAAAAAAAAAAAAAAACACCGAAACAGGCAACGGGTGGGTGTGCATGTGCGATGTGCGGCCGCGCCCTGACTAGGCCTGACTCTTCGGAACATGATCGGAAAAGAAGAGCCAAGGCGAGGAGAATCTCTTCTCTCTCTTTGGCCTCCGTCCGGTTTGAACACTTGGTGGGCGACACTTTATCACGCGGCAGTGCTGGTGCCGACGGTGCCGGGCCCCACTTTTTAATCACTTCGTTCCGATTGACTCATCGCCTATCACACCTACCAACTCACTTGTAACGTAGGCGCGCGGGGCGCGGGGCGCAAAGATCGTGGTTGTGGTGGTTGTGGTGGTGTGTGTGGTGGAAAGATAAAGGAGCCCTGGTCTCGCGCCGCCCTTACGGCCTACGCTGTACCGGCGATATTGGATCATCAGCAGCTTCGGGTGCGGATGCTGATGAACAAAAGGCGATCAGATTAAAAACAAACACACGGAGTCCGCGCCAGGGAGTTGAGCCTAAAAGTGAGAAGTGGTGTCGTAATTTGAACTCATGCGGGGCACGATTTCATCAGGGAGTGGGATGATAGATCAAACGGTAAAGTTGATAAGGGCGTAGGGGGTTAGAGCAGGGCTTGGGCTTAGTTAGTCAAAATACGTGGGAGCGTTGGCTATACATCAAATACATCAAATCACCGAACGGTAAATAAAAAAGATGGAGAGAAAAAAATAAGATAAAAAACCGCTTGACCACCCAAAATTAGAAGATATCACAAGACAGCATGGAGTCCATGACGATGAGCTTGTTTGTCAGTTGTCAGTCGGGTGATGATGGTGAATGATGATGATGACGGGGGCCGACTCAAAGTTCTTCGTGAGCCTTTGCGCCGGATTTCGTGTCCGTATCCTTGGTCATGTCGGCGTCAGGCTCGACCTCTGCCACCTTCGCTTCCTTTCCCCGCGCAGACGCAGACGCAGCGCCCCACCGCGCCTTCTGCTCCGCGTCCTTCTTCGGTTCGCAGTGCGGGGGCAACGGACTCGTCGGGTCGATCGACGGATGGTTCACATGGCCGACTTTGAAGTACTTCTTGTGGTCTCTAAAGAACTGTTTCCAATGTTCTACGCCCTGTTGTTGTGTGTATTTTCCCGCGTCAGTTCAAACGTCCCCTCTCAATCATTAATCTCGTGTGAGGGAGGGGAGGAGAGGAGATGGTATGTAAGTGTGTGTGTGTGCGGGGGGGGGGGGGGGGGGTTGGGGAATGGGTTGTAGTTGCCCTCACCTTGAGCTCGCTTTCGGACAGCCCACGCAGATCATGCGTGCGATGTTCCTTGAAGCACCCTGTCCCGAACGCGCGTGCGGCGTCCACGCCTGCCCTAATCAAAGGAAGGAGCGATGGAAGCGATGGAAGGGAAGAGAAGGGGAATGCAAAAAGAGAGAAAAAAAAACGCCACGTTCAGCACGAGCACACGTATTTGTATACGCCGTTCGGGGACGCGGACTACGGACGCAATGGAACGGGGAGGGAAAGAGAAGAGAGTGAGAGAGAGAATGAAATGGACCCCCACGTACATGAGTGCGTAGGACCCGCCCGGACCGTATATGCGGCGATTACTCGTCACATCGTAAACGTCTCCGTCAATCTAAAACAAGGAAGAAAAACTCGACCAAGTCAGTTAACAACCCCCAACTCACAACACGACAGACAGACAGACAGGAGGGGAGGGGAGGGAAGGGGAGGGGGGGCACCATCACTCACCGCAAGATAAATCGGCTTAGCGGCGTCCGCACCACCAAACTCTGCCAACCCTTGCTCGGAGAACAACCTCTGCGGGACGGGCAACAACCACCTCTTGAGGAGCGCGCCTCCCAAATCCAGATCCGAACCCACCCACTCGCCCGTGACGAACTTCCCGGCGAGCAAGACGATCAAGACGACGACGGAGAAAAACTTGATCAGGCCCCAGCACCCGATCTCGCGCTCCGCCGTGGGGTCCGCTTCGGCGCGCGGCGGATTCGGGTCGCCGCGCGCGATGGCGGCCTGACGCGCTTGCTCGCGCTCGAGCCAGGCGGCGTGTAACTTTGCTTGCTCGTCGCGGTACGCTTTGTATCTGACCCCCCAAAAAATAAATTAAAATGATTTTTTTTTTTTTGGTTTTTGGCGCGGTGGCTTACGCGAGAAAAGGTCTGTTCGCACGCTTGGTAGAGACCATACGGTCCGGTATGGCAGGGTCTGGCACTTTGGGACCGTCGTCCTTAAAGTTGGGATCTGGTTTGGCCTCCATGTTTGTGATCCACGACATGATGACAAGACGATGACGATGACCGGTTCGGGCCCGTGGAATCAACCTTAAGCGTGACCACGTGCTCAGCGGCAAGTGGCTCAGCTCAGTTCAACTCATCGGCCAGGCGGTCAGGCCGGTCAGGTTCAGGTTCATGTCAGCTCGCCAGGTCAGGTCAGGTCGGATCAGATCATACAAGCCAAAATGGAGCATCTCTGATAATTAGGTGAATAGGCCGCCCCTGTCTCCCTCTCGGGGAGACCGGCGACGGGTGGATAAGCTACTAGGGGTACGAGGGTACGGTTACGGTTATGGATAGATGGTACACAGACATAAAACTCGAGGGGGGGAGAAAAGGGAAAAAAAGCTTGACTTTGCTCTGTTCTTGGTTCATAGGAAGGAAGGGAAAAAGCAATGACGTAAAACAAAGAGGAAAGTGTTGAAAAACAATACATGCCGCTGAGTGGTAGAAATACCGAGTCGAGCGAGGAGATTGAAACAATAGGGATGAAAAAACAAAGGGATCTTGAAATGGCGCAGACGAGATGGGAGTTTGGATATCACCACGGCAGGCATGTGTGTGTTTGCTGGGCTACGACGCGAAAAAAGAAAAAAAAAGCAAAAAGAACCAAAACTGAATGGGACGGAGAATATAGCAAAACGGAGATGAGAATGGCAGAGTCCACCGAGCGCTGCCGAGACAACTGCGAGAGAAAGAGCCGAAGGAAGGAAAGGGATGAGAGGAGTGATCGGGTTACAGCTGGCCTGGCCGATGAGCGTGCGTACTGACTGATTGGGGGGGTTCCATTATTACGAAGCGTGAAATACGACATGCGAAGAATGCGGAAATGCAGGGGGGGAATCGAGGCCCATGCGAGACAAGAAGACCGGATACCAAACGGAGAGAGAGGTGGGGGTGGAGGCGGGTGGATATGGCGACTGTTTGATCGTGTAGAGGCATGTTGCGCATCACGAGTCATTCCATGCGCGTCGCCCTGCTTCTCGGTCCCCCCCACGCGGCCGCGTTTCTTGCGCTGCCATAGCACCTTTCTGTGACACCGTCACATATGCGCACCCGACTTCCTGGCCACTATCCAGCCCTGGTGGCACCGTCGGGCCTTGACTACTTAGATACTGAACATCGTTGTTCAAAAAGTCAAAGTCATCGTTTTGACTGCGGAGGGCCAAGAACCGTGGCGTTTTCGTGAACTACGATGACGCATAGTAAGTAAGCATCGCTAGCATGGATATTGTGAAAAAAAGGGGGGGAGGCGGTCAACACACCTTGGGCACGGAATCGGTCGCCATGAGCCGAAAGACATGCGTTTGTATGCGCTCGTATAAGCGGATCATCATCGATAATTGCGTCGCGTTGAACGCGCTCAGCTGATCTGCCTCGAGGCGACCCTGGAATGGCGTGCCCGTTAGGCCCTGCATGACTTCACTCAAGTACGCCGACAGTTCGTTCCGTAGTCCGTGGTCAATGTTCAGCTCGGACTGACTACTTGGGGCAAGGTACATCGTGTAGATCGCATACGCTTGCTGAATGAGCGACTCGTGGTGTTGTTCCATCGCCTGCTGACCAACAGTATGGCCTTTCCCACTTGCATTTCGTTCTGGTTGCGACCGATGAAAAGCAGCGCTGCTGGCGGTCGAGGTGATATTAAACTTGCGTTTGAAATCTTGAACCTCAAGATAGAACGCAAGGTTCTCTTCACAAAAATTGTCCCGTAAAAAGTCGCGAAAGAGATGGCAGAGGGTGGGATTGTCGATGATGAACTGTAGTCGCTCCGTGTTGCTCTCCTTTGTCCGCTTGTCGGCAGGGCCGTCGGCCGTATAAGCTGCGTTGAGCTTCTCGGCAAGTGATATCCGCCTATGGATCTTGGCATCGGAGGTTGACATAGACTTAGGGATGCCTTCCTTATCGATGGAAGAACGGTCCGTTGTGCTGAGGTTCGCCGTTGAGCTGTTGGGCGAGTCGCGGAGGCCGGCAACTCGAGCGAGATCCCAGCGGGCAGTTCGTACGCCTTCTTCCGTAATCTTGTAGATCGCCTTGGCTGTGCATCGGAATTCACCCGTTTGCTAAAAAGAGGAAGGAAAAAAAGATGGGAAAGAAGAGGATCGTCACCAATTGACTCGGAATGGAAGAGGATGACAGATGGACACCTACACTGACGGGGGAGTTTCCTCCAGGTGCTGAGCCACGAACGGTGAAGATGATAGCGGAATCATTGTTCTTGCGCTTGTCGCTAACGAGGTAGATCAAGCCGAAACGAACAAACTGCGCGGCCATCTCCGCGGCTTCCTCGCGACCGACGACGGAGGTAAAATCGCAGAGCCACTCGAGGGCCGCGAGGGCGGCAAAGCAGTACCGATGGGTGACGGATTGAGACTTCCCACCGGAGCCGGAAGGCTGGCGATCTGTAACATCCATGAGCTGGATGCCCTTGGCCCGTTCATGGTAAGCGGCTGTCGCATCGAGGTTTGGTGTGGTGGGTTGTGATGGAAAGTTGGCCTGGCGGCCGACGAATCGACGGAAGAGGGCCGTGATGACGGATTGGGAGACGATGATCTCGTCATCGACAGAGCGACGTTCAAGATGGAGAAGCTTCATGCATATGGGCTGTGTGATAAAGACGTGGGAGAGATGGTCGCCATTGATGCCGTTGCGACTGATGAAGCGTTCGAGGACGTGCAGACCCTTGGGGGTGAGAACGTAAACGCCACGGTCCTTGAAGAGATTGGACGAGGGGTCCGCTGCGTTTTCGATGAGACGAGCATCCATGAAGTGTTGTGACATTGCTTTTGCCATATCGCGAGTCATCGAGAAGGTTGTCGTTGTTGTCGTCGTGATCACTCGTGAGGGTTCTCTAGGGTCTGGTCCACGATTGGATTGGGAGAATTTGAGAGAAGCAAGGTTCGCGGCTGCTTCATCGCTGGAGAGGGACGAAAAAAAAAGGTGAGGAAAAGGGAAATATAAAAAGCGGAGAAAAAGAGAGAGGGGGCAGATGCAGTAGCGCGATATGAGTAAGACGCACGTGGAAAATGAGTTTGGGAAAGACCGAAAGAATTGCTTGTGGGTTGTGAGTTGTAATGAGACGACGAGTGTGGCGAAGAGGTCGAGGGTGTCCTGGATGATGGGAGGGAGGTGAGAAAAGTAGGAGGGGAAGGGGAAGGAACAGATACCTTTAGGAAAGGGCGACCGCGCTTTGTCGTCTTCATCATGTGGGAGGAGGAAGCCTGGGGAGAATCTTGTTGCATGGTGGAGATGATGGGGGGGAAAGGGGAGGGAGTGGGAGGAGGAGGGAGGGGGGGCGGGATGAGGGGAGGGAGGGATGATGAAGATGATGAAGAGAAAGAAGAGGGAAGGGGAAGATAGGACGGGACAAGGCGGTGCTTGGCTTGATGAGAGAGATGAGAGCGAGTGAGTCTGGCTGCCCTGCCCTTTGTGTTGCTAACGATCAAACCCTAACCTGATATGTGTTCCGACTCGCTGGCACTGCTCCTGCTGTGCTCTCCCCGGCCGATCTCCACTCGATCTGATTAAGACAGACCGTTCGAAACAGTATGGATATCGAGAATGATGTTACACGTATTACTCTCACCCAACACACATCCACCCACGGGCCCCCGCCTTAATTAATCTCCCTCACACAGATCTCCCCTCCCCCAGTCGACAGGAACAAACCCGGTACAGTGCTACCATTCGTTTCGCGCCCGTCATCCTTACAATACTCCATTCTATTCTATCATCACCCAAACGCATGGACTGTCGTCCATCCACTAGTTCTCAAAATGGTCCCACTTCCGTACACTCTCACGAGAACTTCCGGAGGCTCCGGAGGCCAAGGGCCATCGTTCTGTCATCACTTATTCCATCTTTAACTTTTTTGTCGCGTGTTGTCTTACGCCCGAGCGCCCCTTGGCAACTGGGGACGCCCACAGCGGGAACCTGCCATACTCTTATTATTCAAATGCGCAAAGACAACAAACTACAAATTCCTTTCTTCCTTCCCCGGCGGCGCAACACGACATCCAGATTTGGCATGAGCTTGCCCGTATTCGGTCATCCACTCGCTCCATCCCACTTGACTTGCATTTGACCCTCTCCTTCTCCCTTCCCCTCGCCTTTGTTCCGAAATCTCCCTTCCCCGTCAAAGGCTCATTTCGGTCTTTCTTTTTTCTTTCTTCCTTCATAACGCAACTGATGCCAAATTTGGGGCATCTCGGCAGATCGGGACTTGCATCTCACTTGCCAACATCACCGACAACCGGTAATGGAAACTGATCAATGGGTGTTACCCACTCTAAATTCAGTTCGGTTTCGGGTTCCTTACTACAGTATTATCGTGGCCCCACTACCCGAACCACTCCTTCATTCGTATGCACGATCTAGATTCGGGGCTTGGTCAGAGGTGCGAGAACAATTGTATCACTACCTATCATCATAACTAGGTTGAGTACGGACGAAAAAGGAATAAAGTAAAAAAGACGCTGGCGAGAGAGAAACACTACAGCACTCTCAGAGTTCCGGAGATGAACTGGGAACCAGAACGATAGCGACGCGCCAGATGCTGGGTCCAAAAGCACCCGTCGGTTCCCACTTGCCTGCTGGGACAAAACGCTACGCGGCCACGTAGCAGTCTGTAATTTCCTCAAACCTTGACTGACACATACAAGTGCTGCACTGTAGTCGTATCCGTATCCGTATGTATCCTGTGCGCATCCTGTCCTGCCTGCCCTGTCCGCGACGAGGGCCGCCCAACATCATTTTGATTTGAGATGCGACTCCGGGCATCCCATGATCGACATCCCACATCATCCGTTGTATTCGTATTCGTATTTGTAGAGCAAATCCCGATCGGGTAAATGTGGAAGGCCTACAGATGAAAACTAACCTTTCTTTCAGGTGCCAAGTGCGAACTCTACGGTACGTTCTTCGTTGTTGGGGTATTCTGATCTAGTTTCGACTATTTCGATCGCGAAAAAGACCGTGAGGGCAGAAAAGATTATTTTTTTCTTGTTCGCCGAATTGCGCGGGTTTACAGGATCCTCTGTTCTCCACAGAGTCACCAAATAATGCCGGGACGCCCGAGAACTCCTCACTTCATAGAAAGAAACAAAAGACCCTTCTCCGCTCTCCTAGCATGTTCTATTCTGGAGCGGGAGGGATCCAGGTTCATCAATATCTCTCCGGCTTCTTCACTCTCAATATTACAATATGATATAATTTATAATATTGCTGCCAGGTTGTGGAGCCGCAAACGAGATCAAGATCAGATAGATAAAGCAAGCCATCGCCGGCAACGGCATCGTCGGCATCGGCATCAGGCAAAATCCCCAAAGAAAATATATTTCACATCTTACCCACGACCCGAATGCTTGGTGGGGCATGTGCGCAATTGTGGCGCCGCGCGCATGACAGCCCGAGAGAGGAGAGAGAGACGAAATAACGAAATAATTTATAGGTTATGTGTGTGATAGGTGAAACGCCCGATTTTGACGGGGGCTACCTGTAATATCGTATTTTTATTCATCCCTACCCCCTCTTCTTCTCCTCACTTCCGGTTTCCGGCTCCGTTGTCCCTTCGGCCCCGACGAAACCTTCCTTTCAAGAGGTCCGAGTTCTCGGAATGGACTGGACTGGACTGGACTCGGACTCGGACGTCCTTTACCTCTGGTTGCATTACTGCGCCAAGGGGGAGGGTTGCTTTGCTTTACTGTAATGCCCAGCTGCACGCGAACGGCTCATCATATTAGCGCTTAGCTTCCTGAGCCATAATTTTTTTTTTTCTTTTGCGTCTCCGATTGATCAGCCCACACATGTGTGTCAACTTATGGTCATAGTTAGTACCTGTAACGGTAACTGTAATCGAGGGGAGGTGTGCATGTGTATTGTAGATAATGATGTTCGATGATGATGGTGGTGATGATGCGGTTGATGACGAAAATATAAAAAACTTTCGTTCGTTCGTTCGTTCGCCCATCCCCTCCTCACAACCAACGACAACGACAACATTTGAAATAGGAATAGAAGACAGACCAGATCACTTGAGAACGACAGAACGGCGGTACTGCATGTGGTGTTAGGAGCCTCCCTGTCGCCGATCACTAGATCACTCATCACGCTGATATGACCGACGTCGGTCAGTCTGCATATGGACTTGTAAGTAACCGAATGTCTGATAATAGTTATTCGACGGTTCATTCGTTTTGTGTTCGTTGCTGGTTGCTGTTGCCGTTGCAGAGGTTTGTTTTGCTGCGCCGCACTCGGTTATCGCACTTGGACGTTTTCACGCAACGTTCTATAATCCCCGGGTTATAGGACAGGAACGTTTTAGTACGGTATAACGTTCCTGCATCAAGGAGATAAGCTCGCGGCAGCCCTCACGCTTGCTGCTGCTGCTGCTGGCTGGTGCCCCCTTGCTCCAATTCGTCGCGTCATTGTTATCTAGGCACACACTAGCCCAGCCGCTGTAAAGAAATAAGAATGGAAGCACGCAGTACTGTAGAACGAGACTTTTTTTTTCAACCCCCCTTGTGCCTCTTCCCCCCCTATTTTCCTCGTGCCTCGCCGCGTGCATGCGTGATCGAAGGCGCGAAGGCGTGGGTCGGTGGGTTTGCTACCACATGTATGTACAGTGATCGACCCCCACCCATGATTGTAGAACAAAATCAGAATTAATTTTTTTTTCACATTTTTCTCTTTTCACAAAGTCGAGCTGCGTTTGTCTGCCTATTTTTGTTCCTCTCACGTGAACATGTAGAAGGGCGACCAACATGCATGTGCATGGTGCCAGGGGGGTGCCCAGCGCAGCCAAGCACTTAGAACTAAGACTAGGACAAAAGAGGAGATCCGGCGGTTACGAAGTGGCTCCGTGTTGTGGAGATGAAGAGGGGATGATATTAGACTAGAAATGAGACGCAAAAATAGTAGTTCGGTGGAGTGACTAAAAGAGCGCTTTTGAAATTAAAATTTCAAAAGCAAAAAGCAAGTGGATCCCTATGCTATGGGAGTTGGGGAAGCTTGCCCAGTTGGAGGAAAAAGATTCACCACCACCACTACTGGCACACCCTTCTTCGATCGCACGGGAAAACTCGGAATTTGATCCGCACCCACGCCACAGAAACAGATGTGCTCAGCGCTCTGGAATTTTGGACTTTTTGATCGATGACTGGAGGCTGGAGCGCTGGAGGGCCGCCGCCGCCGCCGGGGGGGGGGGGGGCCCAAAAGGCTAAAAAGTGTATACACTTATAGTAAGTGGTTAACATAAGCATAAGCACTCTTATGCACGCCTTCCCTCCGGCCGACCGATGACAAGCACACGATTTCTCTTCTTTCAAACGAGTAGCAAAAAAGAGCAAAAAAAAAAAAAAAAAAGTTGCATGACCCTACTTGGCCCGCTAAAACTGCACTTGCACATGTGGCTGTTATGTGTGCAGTATGTGTATCACACCTTCCGACCCCGACTCTGTTCGCTCTTCCACCGACTTTTGTCCATACGGATAGATTCGGCGCTTAAACAGACATCGCTTGTAACACGGCGGCATCACGCATCAACATGAGCAGCACACCCAGAGAGAGAAAAATAAATGAGTTGAGTCCGTCGGTCGGTCCGTCGGCGGTCCCTTTTAATTTTAATTCATTTACTTTATGGCTTCGCCCGCGGGGCTAAGGATATTCAGATTATTAATAGATTTGAGGAGGAGTGGCGAGTGAGTGGTGCAGTTGCAGGAGATGAGATGACGTTGTAGTCACGTGCACATCCAACCAATGTTTATATATATATTTTTCTTGCTAAAAATGTCGCAAAATTGGAATGCCATCAGTACTTTTAAGCCACTTACACCGGCTTTGTATTTACAATTCTGAATCGTTTATTATGGCATCTTACTAATTATAGCATGTTGATAACTTATAAGTGGTTAACAGCATGATTACGAAGCAGAGTCATCATGATGATGACGACCTTTACAAATTTTGCGATAAATTTTCTCACTTTGTTTCGTTTCATTTTCGTTCAGTCGTTTCATTTCAATTTTTTTTAAATTCACCACCGTTTTGGCACATCGATTTCCATTGGTGTCCGTGTGCCTGTAAAGTCACTGGCTGCTGCTGCTGGCTCATGGCTCACTATTATTGTTGCCGCAAGTTCAAGTCAGACCAGTAACTGACAGCTTGGACTGGTTTTCCAAGTTGACACCCAAGTTGATTACCAAGACTTTCCCACCTGCTTAGGCAAGTCGGCGATCGCTCGATCACACATTCACACACGAGTGCATGCAACACCTGGTACACTGTCGAGCCCATGGCTGACCGTATCTGCCCCAGCACCATGGTGCTCTTCCACACCAGTTGGAGCCGCTACTGAAACTGCACTACCATCACCATTCCCGCTCCAAGCATGACTCGGGGCTGCACACCACTACGTTGTCCACCCGTTGGCTCACTCCAGACTTCACAGAGTGCCTCATTAGCACTGACACCAAGAGCCCTCCCCCTTGCTTGTGTCCGGGGTTGTTGGCAGGAACCATAGAGGTGGAGAGACGGGGAGAGGAGCTGGTATCTGACTCTGAGGCATCAACAGGTATGCACCTGTGGTCGCCCCTCCTCCATCTGGTTCAAGCATGAAGCCTTTTCTGTCGAGACGGTGTGAGGGTGACAAAGGTCCCGCCAAGCCAAGTGCAAGTGCGTGATTATGCACAAGCGAGCGCGCATACATGCCACCTGCAGCCGACAGAGAAGCGGCCGGTTACAGTTCACTCCCTTGGGCTGGTAACATGGAAAGGGCTTCCCTCACCGAAGACATCAGCTTGTCTCATTGGTGGCACCATGAATGTAAATGACTCGTGCTCTTACAGGAACCCCTACAGTGGTGTTTGGGGATCACTGGATGCCCAGACTTTGGTTGGTAGCCCACGAACTCTGGGCCGCTTAGGGGATTCCGCCCCTCTATTTTATCTTCAACCATCATACGGCTGTAGTCCATGCCCAAGTCAACCCAGCAATAGATTACAAACACGCTGATTGTCATTTTTTATACATACTTTGGCATCAAGTCTCTTATACGATGGCTGCGTTTCGAACCAAGGTCTTGCACTAGTGTGGACTTGTTGATGCCGATTTGGACCGCACCGGACTGGACCGCGGCAGACCACGGCAACACTACAGCTCACTTATGGCTTGCGGCGCTGCGGACCGGAGCGCCTAAGCTCTCTCTCTAGTTCCTTATCCCGAATCCCGACTCCGACTTTATTCGAAACATGACCCACCTTTTTCCGCTTCATCCTTGTAGCGCGCGCCCAACGCTCACACAAACAACCACAAATGCAATGCGCCGCCACCAATACAGAGCACACCGCAGTTCCCCTTCGTCAACTCCTAACCGTACCGTACTATACCCATATTGGATGGGGGGATCATAGTCCCAAGGCGTAGTGTAGTGGTTCGGGTTCCACCTCCAAGTACGGACATGCAACTTTGTTGTAGTGATGTGGCGATGTGGCGTTTTTATGGGGGTGCAGTGGCGCCCCAACTTGCTGTATTGCCTTGAGGTGGCGCTAGGTGGCGGTCCTCATCATAACTCATGGATGATCGATGCGATGATCATACTGTATCATATTTTATCATATCATGATCGATCAGGCAGTGAAGCCAAGCCAGTGAAGGGGGGCGGTGTGTGAAAAACAAATGGCAGCGGATAGAGATGCCGGCCCGGTGGGCCTCAGGATGCAGCCCTGTTGCTTCTTGACACTTTTATGACACTTTTGACACCGCCGTGTGCCACGGGAACCAACCACGCAGGAATGGAACCCCACAGCTATTCAATATGTTCAATTGCGATGTTCTCCTGAAGGCGGTGCATGCATGCAGCCCTCAGAAGACCTTTTTGTCATGTCAGAAATCGATAGACACGCACCCCCCGCGCGCGGGGTTTTATTGAGCCTCTGAAGGAAGGGCGTAAAATCTGCTGCTGCTGCCCGATTAGACTGGTTGTACGTGAGTTTCATCGTGGTACGGCCCACTGTGCCGGTGAGAGTTGGAGTGAAACGCTTTTTTTACGGTATCGCACGTACGCGCTTACCGTATTTGTGTAAAGTCAAGAGTGAGAAAATGAGCAGCGTTGGCTTGGCTTGGCTTGGCTTGGCTTACTTTGGCCTTGGTGTGTGTTAGTGTGAATCACACACAGGGCTCGGGTGATGAGGGACGCATGGTGTAATGTAACACAAAGACGTCCAAACGGTGCAGTCAAGTTTTTTTTTTTTCTGTCTTTCTTTCTTCTCTGGAGATCCGGCCGCCCGTTTGCGCCCTCTTGTCACTGTCATCGATCCCATCAAACTCGTGGGGGGAGTGTTTGCGCGCGTACGTCGCGCGTTTGCGCGAGTCGTCCTGCACAAAAAACTGTTCTGCCGTTCTGTCTGCTCTGTCTGTCTGTCTGTCTATCTCTTGACAGCCGGTAGCAGCGGATCTCAAAAAGTTTGGGATTTCATTTTTTCCATTTTCCAGTTCCGAAGAGAGATTTGCGTGTTTTCCATTCCACACGAGAAAATCGTGCGTGCGTGCATGTATGAGTGTTTTTCATTCGACTTGTCCATTTCACGTTCACGTAAGATATGGACCACCGTGCCTGCGCTGCGTTACTTGCTCTCCCTCGGCGGCTCTGCGCCGCATTTCCGCATTTTGGAACGTGCCTTAGTTGAGATCGACCACGCGACTTAAATTCCTTTTTTTTTCTTCTTCGTCGGGCCTGTCGCATGCGGGGTGCGGTACAGTGGGAAAATAAAAATCGGTCGCTGTTCGGGTTCATATTAAGGTCATAATAATAGTACGCGCTGCCTCTTCTCCATTGGCTTGCTTGTCGCGAAAAGTCTAAAAGTGCGACCGAATTATTTCTTTCGGAGGCTCGCTTGTGATATGTGTAACCCGATTATGAGGTTAGGGGTATTCAAGAATGTTCTCGAAGGAGCTCAGTAGTTCCCAACCGCAATGAGCAGACAATATTCTCATCCTCCTCATCCTCATCATCCCAACCATGGCGGATGCACTCAAGGCAGAAGGAAACAAAGCTTTTGCTGCCAAGGACTATGATCGTGCCATCGACCTCTTCTCAAAGGCACTCGACCTAGACCAGAGCAACTTTGTCCTCTGGTCAAACCGCAGTGCGGCCAAGGCAGGCAAGCGCGACTGGGATGGCGCACTCGCCGATGCAGACCAGGTGCACACTCCTCCTCCCCCCCCTCCTCCCTCTCGGTTCGTGCGACCTGCAACTGAACCTGAAATGATCTACCCTCGCAGTGCATCAAGGTGAATCCGACTTGGGCAAAGGGCTACGCGCGCAAAGGCGCTGCACTCCACGGTCAGCGACGCTACGTCGAGGCTATCGAGACGTACGAAAGTGGTCTCAAGATCGAGGACAACACTGCGATACGCAAGGGCTTGGAAGAAGTAAAAGCTGCCAAAGGTACGTTGGGACCACCCCACCCACTTCTTCCGCCTGCGCCTTCCCCTCCCCACAACGCGTCCGCTCACATTTGCTTTGGTGGTTATGCAGCGGCGGATGAGCGCGGAGATGGTGCAGACGCGATGGGCATCGGGAATATGTTCAGCGATCCGGGCATGTTTGCAAAGCTCGCCGCCAACCCGCGTACTGCGAAGCACCTCGCCGACGTGAGCTTTATGCAAAAAGTGTGCACTCTGAGAAATTTTCCTCCCTCGTCTCTACCTCCACGCTTACATCGTCCTTTTTCTTCCAGCTCCAGCTCATACAGCAGAATCCTCAACTGGCGCAGAGCCTCCTCAGCAGCGATCCCCGCATGATCGATGTCCTTGGAGCTCTCATGGGCATCGACATGCAAGGCTTCAGTCGGCCTGACGGCTCGGATGAAGTCCCGCCTGGCGTGCCCAAGTCCGCCGCGTCTCCACCTTCCTCTCCTCCGCCTTCTGCGAAACCCACCCCATCATCAGGGGCCCCGGCGGCATCTTCTTCATCTTCCAAGGTACACGAGCCAGAGGACGTCAAGATGGCTGAAGCAGAGGAAGACGATGAGGATGCTGCTGCAAAGAAAGCAGCTGAGGCGGAGAAGAAGCTCGGCTCCGAAGCGTACAAGAAGCGCGACTTTGCGACGGCCGCCGCACACTTCAGCAAGGCTTGGGAGACGTGGCCCAAGGACATTACGTTCCTAACTAATCTTTCTGGTCGGTCTATCGGTCTTGTTCGCTCCCGCTGCATCTAACACGCCTGTATCGGCTTTGCTTGCGCAGCGGCGTACTTTGAGCAAGGTGATTACGACAAGTCAATTGAGGCTTGCCAGAAGGCAGTAGATGAGGGCCGTGAGGTATGGTTTACCTTTCTACCAAGCTCATGATGACGCTCCTTCACGTAGTGTGGCCATTTTCTAGTTCCGCGCGGATTACAAGCTCATCGCAAAAGCATACGGCCGCATCGGCTCAGCCCACGCCAAAAAGGACGACCTGGCCGCGGCGATCCGCTTCTTCGAAAAGTCTCTCACCGAGCACCGCACGCCGGACATCCTGAACAAGCTCAAGGAGGTCGAGCGCGCAAAGGCGGCCGCAGACCGCGCCGCGTACATCGATCCGGCGTTGTCGGCCGTCGCACGCGAGGAGGGCAACCGGTTGTTCAAAGAAGGCGATTTTGCCGGCGCAGTGAAGAGCTATACGGAGAGCATCAACCGCGACCCGAGCGACGCGCGCGGGTACAATAATCGTGCGCTCGCGTACACCAAGCTCGTCGCGCTGCCCGAGGCGCTCAAAGACGCAGAGGAAGCGATCCGCGTCGATCCTACTTTCGGTAAGCCACCCGCCTCCGTTGCTGCCACGTGCAGACGTGAACGGAGGCTGATTGTTCTCGAAATTATTTTTTTCGATAGTCAAGGCATACATCCGTAAGGGTAGCGTGCTGTTTGCGCTGCGCGAGTATACCAAGGCGCTCGATGCGCTCGACGTGGCGCGTGAGCACGACGAGGTGGCGGGGTCTAAGAGTAGCCGCGAGATTCAGGAGCTCGTGTTTAAGATCCAAAACGCGATCAGTGCGCAGCGCGCGAACGAGACTGAGCAGGAGACGATGGAGCGCGCGATGCGCGACCCTGAAGTTGCGGTGCGTCAAATCAATCATGATTATTTTTATTTTATTATCCCCTTTGAGGACTGGTGTGCTGATGAAGATGACGCAGGAAATCATGACCGATCCGGTGATGCAGAGTATCTTGCAGCAGGCGCAGAGCAACCCGCAAGCGTTGCAGGACCACATGAAGAACCCGACGGTGCGGAACAAGATTACGAAACTCATTAACGCGGGCATCATCAGGACGCGATGAGGGGGGGGCCCGGGGGCTTGTCGTAGGAGTGTGAAGAAGTGCGCTTTTGCACAACAGGCCTTTACTTTTTTTTTTTTTGTTCCTAGTAGTATTACTATCATGACACACTCCTCCGTCCAAGATTGCAAGCAAAATATATACTCCAGCTTTTATATTCTATATTTCTTTTTTCCAACCCGCTGGGCGGGGTCGATTCATTCAACAGATTTCAACGCCCAATTGCCAGAAGACCACGTCCACCCGGCCGTGCCCGTGCGCTCAAAGACGGCCTGCGCGAGCGCAGCCTTGCGCTCGAGCTCCTCCCGCCTCCCCTCATCTTTCGCCCAGCGCCACGCGCCGATGGCCCCGTGCACCTCTTGCAAATTCTTCATCCCCACCACAACCGGAATCCTCCCCGTCGCCGCCGCAGCCGCCGCCGCCGCATTCGCCGCACGCACGGACCACGCAACCGCAACAGCGGCAGAAGCAGCAGTCGCATCGTCCCCTGCTGCCGTCCCAGCAACGGCGCGCATCGCCTCCGCCGCAGCTGAGCGCACGGCCTCGGGCGCGGGGTGCCATGCCGGCAATGGGTCGCACGGCGGGCGCGGGAGGAGCAGGCCCATGCCGAGCGGGGACGCGGCGAGCACTTGCGCGACGTGCGCGCGCGCGCGCAGCGCCTCGGCAAATCCGCCGGCCTGCTGCTGGGGCTGCTGCAGCAGCGTGCCGTTTTGGAGGGTCAGGTGCGCGTAGGTTTGCACGATGTCTAGCGGGCGCCCGGTGCGGTTTAGGATGTGCAGCGCGGTGCGGAGGAGCGCGGGGAGGGGTAGACCTGGTGGGGATGGATATATATTGGGAGACGTTTCGGGATTTGGAGAGAGAGAGGTGAGAGGTGAGGGAAGGAGGGAAACGGACCGCTTATACCGACGTGCCGGATTAGCCCGTCTGCTTGGAGCGCGCGCAGTTCCGAGATGGCCGCGAGCACGCGCTCGTCGCCATCCTCATCGCGAACTTGACTACCCGTATCTATATCTTCGCCGCCGCCACCGTGTTGTTGTTGTTCAAACGCGAGGCCGTAGGCGGCGGCGTCTGCGCCGAGCGCAGATGTGTGGTTGCCCTGCACGCGCGGCGCGACGCACGGCGCGACAAACTCGATGTCGTGGAGGTACACGACGTCCAGGTACTGCGTCTGCAGGCGCTGCAGCGAGCGTTGCACGCTGCGGCGTACGGTGGCGGGGGAGTAGTCAAAGTCGTCGATGCCGTAGCGCCCAACTTTGCTGAGGAGCTGGTAGGACGCGCGCGGAAATTCGAGCGAGAGGGCTTTCAGGGCCGTGCCGAGCACGACCTCCGAGTTGTCGTAGAATGGCGCGGTGTCGAAGGCGCGGATGCCGTATCTGTTTGTGTGTATGGCCCAGTGGTCAGTCAGATGGAGCCTTTTTTTTTTTTTTTGGGAGGGGGGTTTTCGCGGTACATAAGAAAGCGATGATACACATACCGTAGAGCGAGCCGGATGGTGCGCAACGGTACATCGGTGGAGAGGCTGTCCGCATCGTTATAAAGGTTAGACCACGTCGCGGCTCCCGAAACTAGTTCAGGCAAATTCAATGGGCCGATCTTCTCTTCCTGCAAACCATCGGGTGTAAAGAAAACGATTTGATTCACCCGCAGTCCCCTCCCACGGGTTGATAATAATGAGATGTGTGAACATACCAGAAGTGGGCCCAGAGTAGGCTTGTCTTCCGGACCATCGGGTATAGAATCGATTGGGGGGAGGGTAATGACCTCTTCGACAGTGTCGAGTCGCATTCCCATGCTTGGAGTGAGTAGTACGCTCGTCCGATGCGACACTTCTTATCGATGGGTAAGAGGAAATCGTCGAGATAGTCCCCGAGCCCCCAGAACAGGTTATGCACGTTGGGATAAAAAGAACCGAGACGAACGACGAACTGCTGAATGGCCTGGCCTAGATAGCCCCAATGATGGGCATGGGTGGTTAATCTAATCTATACCACTAGTGGACTAGTTGCCACTGCCCACTGCTAGTGGCTGCCACCTAGCGCTCAGCGCTCAGCACTGCGTTGAGAGATTCGTAGCCCAGACACCCAAATTCACGAGCTAGGAGGTGGCGATGGCGTCGACATTGACCCGATTAACCGAGCCGGAAGCCGGTCCCTCCGGGGTCAAAGGTCGAACTGTCGAAGCGAACTGAACTGGAAGGTTGTCTTGTCCGAGGTCCGAGCTCTTCGCCAGTTGTTCGTTCGTCCCTGATGTCCCCTCCATGCGCTGCGCTTCTAAATTGAACTCTGCTGGCGAATAAAAGCATACTAATAGATGTCACACAGACTCGGGGTTGTAAATCACAAATACCCAGCTACTAATGGACATGCTAGACCGGCCACCGCTACGGCATCGGTAACGGGGTATATGGTTCATCCTCCCCTCTCTGCCTGCAGATAGCAAGTCGTTTCTCACCCACCAAGGCTCTGTCAGCCGCCCCTGTTCTGTTTATTTTTTTGATCTTCCTTGTGTACCTCCGGCCAGGTGTCGCCGTCCTGATACAGTACACTTTATTCGACCAGATCGAATCTCTTTCGCTTGCTCGCTTCCAGCGAAACAGGCATGCATACACTCGTCTGGTAAAATGTCTGCCGAAGGAGCTATAGTTTACGGAACCGCATCGTTCACGTTCACGGTGCAAGTCACTGTCGGCGCAATCTCAGGTGGAGCGCGTGGAGCGCGCGCCATAAGTGCGCTGAAATCGCGGATGGGAGGCTAACTACCCCCATGAATCGGGTACTATCGTTCAGTTTCGTATGTTATATTTTCCCGAAAGTTCTAGGCGACGACCGCGTTGTTTAGTCAGGATGCTTAGGGCTCCAGCTCCAGCTCCAGATGATCAAGATCAAGACGTGGCTACGGCTCTTCTCTGTCATTTGTCTCTCGATATCTGAGAAACTCTGAGATCTGTCACACGGAACCACTTGTCAATCTATGGCCACGGAGACGCGGGGAGATGCTATTGTTCCGGCTCACCGGTGTACATCTACTGTATCACATTACCTCGTCAAACAAGGCAGTCCGCAGAGCTCACACATGTCTTGGATCCTCGGAACATCATCATGGTACGGCAGTGGCTCAGTGAACAACCCACCAGCCTCACTCCCACGTCGTGCGGACACTCTGTTCTAGCCCAGGGGTGTTGTTACGTTGGATTTCATTTTCGCCCAAGTGCGCGCCTTCGATCAATATGGAGCATCGTGTCGTGTCAAAGTGGCCACACCCCACTCGCATGTCACATACCCCGCGGTATGCGGTCGATCGAGACACACGACAAGAGTCCCCACTTCCTGTTTGACTCGCGATTGTAACGGGAGCTTAGGACTCTCCGCGTGGACCTCGGAGCCCAGGAAGGAATTTCCTAGTGCAAGCATGGCCTCGCTTTTGGCGCCCAAACCCCAAAACCACATCCAGCCGGTGGCAAGTGAGCTCTTGGGTTATCGAGGCAGTTGGTTTCTGCGACCCAGTTCATTCCTGGAAGGACTCGCTAGGCAAATTGTGATCGCGTGATCCCTCACGCAGATGGCCTCCGTCACGTACTACACGCACGCGCATGAGAACCAAAGAGACGAGGAACATCGTCCTTATTGTTAATTTATCCACTATCGAGACTTGTGCCGTGTTCCTTGTTTTCATAGGGAAATACTTCAGGTATCTGTCCAGCTAACCTTCCATTGCCCGGTTCCGCGACACTTGGCCGCCTTCACACACCGTGCATTGTACGAGTGGAGGCACTCTGAATGTCCGGTGAGCTCATTACTGCATATTGGACCAGATCGCGGTGAACGGAAGGGGTGAAGTAGATGGGGTGATACTACAGTGACGGTTGACGGTGACCAATTCCTCACTTTCATCGAACGACTGCGTAGCAGAGCTTCCCAGGACGAAGCATCATTACGGTAGTACGAGTTACGCAAGCTTGAATAGTGAGAGCGGGCTAAGGTAGGTTTATCCTCTTGAGGTATAGTCAGCATCCACTGCAGATCACAGTACGTCAACACCAAGTGCACTTGATCCTGTGACGTCAATCATCAAATCCTAGTAACCGATGTCAACGTCGATGTAGATGCGAGTCTCCCATGCTTGCAGTGTTGTCCAGTAACAGACATGTGACACGCAAAACGAAAGTTGGGATGGACATTTATGCCAATTCAAAGGATACTCCATAAGTGGACGGTCTTAACCACGATGGGCTCCCCAATTCAATTTCAAAGTCTATCGCGCGTCCAGCTGAATACACCGGGGTTTATAAGCAAACCGATGTCATGCCAACGATATGAGCACCACGAAACGAACCTCTTCTCGAACTTCTGATTGACGGACATCAACTTGACATTCTCATCCTGCTTCACATTATTCCAAGGGGTGGGGTTAGACTTGGTCCAAATGACTGCGGAGATGGACTTAGTATTCGGATAAGGAGGAGGTTGTGTAAGGGCGGGCTCACCATGCGGACCACGCGCGAGGTGAGTGAGGTACCATCCGCAACCGAGTACGGTGGCGCCAACGACGCAGTAGCTGCAGGATAGGGTCATGTTTTGGGTGGTACGACGGTGTGTACGGCGACGGGACTCACATCGGGATGGCCTGAGATGGCAAGCTCAGTGAGTCGCCGTTTTTAGGACATGGTGGAAAGATGATACGCACCTCAACGGCCCACCAGTTCCTCATGAATGATTTGCGGACGGGTCCTGGCATCTTTAGTGAACAAGTATTGAGCGATAGTGCAGGCAGAGTATGCTCTTGCGGCGACGGTGTTTTTGGTGGTGGCTGGCCAGCTGTTGAACCTCGCTCGTTGCCGGATTCATTTCTCACGCTATCAGGTGGGATCCGACCCGACTTGCTCCGCTCCAAAGGTACACATGAGCATGCGCGCATCAAGTTGAAACACGAACCGTCGGGCACAGTACACAATCACCACACCCAAGACGCTTACCCATCTTTTGTTACAATCTCAATGTGTGTTCAGACTTCTGGCAGTCACTCAGTACGCCGGGCAGAAGCTTATGCTTTGCACTAATACAAAAATGGGATATGGACATGCCACAAATCCTCTTGGATACGCTGCCTCGAAAAGATGCTCTCACCCTCTGTATGCTTTAGGACCACCCGTCAGCGCAAAGCTTGTGACCTGTGACTTCCCATGTCGTAACTCTAAGGTTTGGCAGTACCGCTTTCCTTGTTTGTCTTCGTATGGCACCAAATTCATACGTCCCTACCTCGTTTACGTCCTTAGGGTATGGTCTGCTGCCCTCAACAGGATCATGATGGTGCCTTGGGTTTGTAAAGAGTACTCACAGCAATGCCATCCCCTTGGAGATTTTTCCACACAATCGATGAAGTACGGCAAGGTTGCTCTCACCGACTGTGTCTCCCATATCTGGGGTTCGCCGAGCCAGCGCGCCCCTAGTTGTGAATATGGCATGGAAATTCCTATGTGAGCACATTGGAATTTCGCAGGTCATAGAACGTCCCTCGTGATGCTTGAAGGTACGTCACCGTGTCGGTGGCGAGATAGTCCCCGAATTAAATGGCGAAATTGCGCTTGCCCCACAAGACCCTGGATGCCTCCTATACAGCACAACGGCTTCTCCAGTAACGGGCAACAAGCTCCTATGGAGTCAAAGAGGCCTAAAGATCCAAGACGACAGGTTGCCGGGGCGTGACTTAAGCCAGTGGATTTGCCAAGGAAATGATTGGGCGCACGAGACCCGGGCATTTACTAGTAGGCGCGGCGCGGCGACATGGGGAAGACGGTCGTGCTTAAAAAAGGGCTTGTGCTGCACACGATTCCGGGCCAAAGCATTGAAGGAACTGAATTGGCTACCCCACCGCACCTCTAATTGCCAGTGCTGACAGCAGTTCCGAACACAGCGTTCGTTTAGCTGTCGTCGTGTTTTGTCTCCATTCTCCGGGCTCCAAGCCCCCAAAACTCCAAACGTACCCCGACGGTGTTGTCGGCCTCTCCGGTGTGGACTTTCCTTCTAGAACTCAGCGCTGCGGCCGTCACTTTGGCGCAAACAAGCGGCGGTGCGGTATGTATTGAGTACTGCGTGACAAGTGACAACAGACTGGCGCCGTTAACTCCGCCCCAGGGGATAGGAAAGGAAAACAACTGCGACGAGAGCGCGCTTACGACCCGTGCAACTACTTCTGCATCGCAGAAGTAAGAAGGCCCGTGCAAAAATTTTCGTCTTGTCACGATCGTATCGCCGTCTCTCCCGACGGGCAGGCATAGACTGGCTGTGAGACTTCTTTTTGATCCTCACCCGCTAGTCAAGTACGTACGTGGACCCGCGCAAAGTGGCCTAAAGCTCGGTTCGGGCATGGGCCATGCGTTGCATCGGCCGCCCGAGAAGGGCCTAGACGTGGTCGTGGTCTGCTGTGGTCTGCTAACGGTCGGATGGGGAGAAAGCTGTCCAACGCCCGACCGGCCGCAAACATCGCTGACCTCTCTGCAAGCCTGGTAATTCCAAGTCCCCTGGTCGAAAATTAAAGCCTTGTCACGACCTTGCAGGCATGGGGACTTCGGCTATGAGTGTTAATGTGCTTCAAAGCACATTCTTTAGTCTACAGTCGACTCTCTCATAACCCTTACCCACTTTTTGGACAGCTCAAACAATGAGCGCCCCTCCATATTGTTTTACAATAGATTTCTTGAGGCTATTTTTGACACTTTTATGAGAGCTGTAGCCCCTTAAAACCAATGTACGGACCTTGACGGTCCACGGACAAAAGGGTATGGGGTATGAGAGAGTCAACTGCATTAGTGTTGCGCTTGTGCAACGGGCGCATTACCACGGCACAACTATTTTTTTTTGAGTGACTTTGGAACCGATCATGCAGTTGAACCCGGCTATTATAGGTGGGTATTCATTCAACGGCCTTTGTGCTTGCTGCGGCGGTGTTGGTGCGGGATTAGACCTGCCGTCTCCACACAAAATTTTACAGTAAGACGTGTACACCAACCAGAGACTTTGTGAATTCGTGCGGTACTGGTGCTGGGTTCACTTCACACTGGCAGAGATAGCGTCTCAGCTGAGGGCTTCGCCACACCATTTGTTGCATCAGGGGTAGCCACCTGACTCACTAGTTCCTTGGCATGACTAGTGCTAGTCCTGACGCAAACGGATTATCTTTGGTTCATATGGGCCACTTTTGATTTCTGTTTGCTATTCTATGCTATTCAAGCTATCAGAGGGCGACGGACAGACTCGTGTAAATACTTACTTAAATACAATGAGAGAATAACGACGTGCAGTACCGACGATAACTATTATACTTACACAACGCTCGTGTGGAGAGAGCGATTACGGTGGACTAAATGGACACGTCCACATCGGTGATTTCTGATGGGCAGAGAGCGGATGACAAAACGAGAGAAAAGAAAAAGCAAGACGGCGAGCGAGCACGAAAACAAAGACACGACCGAAAGCAAGTGCAGCAAAATACAAGTAAGCCAATGGAGACGACGCCGAAAAGACACAAGCAAAGGAGCCGGGTAGGGGGGGAGAGGAGGCCTCGGGCTGACTGAAGCTATGTATCCCGCCTTGCTTTGGCCCGCGATGGCGAGTCCTCCTCATAGTCACTTTCCTCAAGCTCGGGGCGTGACCGCTTCCTTCCTCGACCGCGCCATGTCATCTCCGGGTACTCGCACTGTCTGCACCGCTTCGCACACTGCCTACACCAGCATAGACGGTCATCAACATGAGACCAAAAAAAAAAAAGCGATCGCTGTCATTGAGAAACAAGACTGACTGGC
The DNA here is from genome assembly GCA_022376555.1 of Russula compacta. NCBI lineage: Eukaryota > Fungi > Basidiomycota > Agaricomycetes > Russulales > Russulaceae > Russula > Russula compacta. The sequence goes on along the minus strand of WTXH01000059.1, from coordinate 11,571 downwards.
AGGTATTATCCTGGTTATCACCGGGTAAGGGGCGACATTGTATCTTCCGCCGACGACAGAAGAGGCATGCCAACTTGGCTCGCAATACGGGACGTTTGCGCCCCAATAGAGGCAAAGTGAAAGCCGACTCGAGCGCGCCCTTGCTGTGCTGTGAGGATGCGGCCGGAGCGCCCGTCGAAGATGACGGGCGCGATGACAGTGGTGAGAGCGGGCTCGATGCGACAGATTGGTCCTCCTTGGAAGATGCCGGTAGCGCTGGCTGAAGCTGAACGAGACGAGAGGGCTTTCGTAAGTGTACGTATAAGGCATGCCTGGGGAGGGGCAGGGGGGCGGGGGGGGTCTTACCTTACGGAGCCGCGGGAGAGTGTCGTAATCGTGTGTGGTAACGTCAAGGAGAGATTGCGCTAGTGTGTGAGCGTGCAAAGGTGTTACGACAGACCCATTTTGCGATGGCACGGCTGCATATGGCGGCGTTGCGGAGGAAACAGGAAGCTGGGCTGGCGGCGCAGATGGCGCCAGGGCGGGAACTTGCGGCAGAGACAGGCATGGGTGCTCCGCCGCCACAACAGCGAGTGATGTCGGTGTTATTTGGCTAGCGCTCAACGCTGACTCTGATGCGCTGCGGATCGTGCAGCTGAGAGTATCCCCGAGGACGGGCGTGCATGGGCGAGGCGCATGCCGTGCCTCCGGTTCCTGCTGCTCCAGAGCGTGCGCGATCGATGACACGCCTGACTGCGCTGTGCCCTGTGCAGGTGAGACTGGAGAGTCTTGTTTCAGCACCTGGTACAAGGAGCTGTGGCGCAGAGGCACGGGCGCCAGGGGTGATTGTGCGACAGGACCAACGTTCAGAAGGCGTTCGTTAGACAGGAGAGCAGACTGTGGGAAGACATCGCTCAAGGGGCTAACAAGCAACGCATTGTTCGGATAGGGAGGGGGTGGTTCATCGAACATTGTGGATTGATCAGCGTTAATAACGGAGTCGATTTGCGAGAGCGTGTCATAGTTCGCTAAGCTAGACGTGTTATTTCGATGAGCTTGAAGCAGCGGTACCAATGGTTCAGAGTGATTGCTGGGCATGCCCATTCGAGAAACTCCCTGGATGTACGGTGTGGGGTACGAGTGTTGTGTTGCAAGCTAACTAGGCGTAAGCCTGGGACGAAGTATTAGAAACAGGGAAATGTACTTGTCCACGAGTAGGGTGTGCCAGCTTCTGCTCGCCGTGCTCATCGGGACGGGGTTCTCGATGATATGCATTGTGAAGCGACAACGCTTCGTGTCTACTTCCGAGGCGGTAACAGTCAGTTTGCAATATTTCCTGTCCAGAATGGGAAGTCGGAGGTTGTATTATCACGGACTCGAGAGGATACCACGCCGCGGAGGTCGTGACCAGAGGTGTAGCCCATTCATAGCCGACAAATATGTTATTTGTCTGAGGAGGGAACTGCGAAGAGCTAGTGTTGGTAGTCGTGTACTGGAGGGGAGCACTGTAGCAAGTACAACGATCATGAATTGGGCACGACATCAATGCACGATGGTTGAAACCAGGAAGATGAGTTGATAAATATTGAAGGAAAGAGAGGAAGAAGAGAGAAAGGAACGTCCGCTGAGTTCGCACGGCGCATGTGCCGGCCTTTAGGCCATCTTGAACGATGCACACTAGTCTGAAAAAGAAGTGGTGATCATTGGCGGTGGTAAATATTTATTATTACTAGAGATTGATCGAGGGAAACAGCCAGTCAATGGTGATTTTTGACACGGCTAAGGCTTCCCTGGTCGGAAGCGCTAAAGACCCGTTGCCTTTTGTGCTACCGTAGCACATTTTGACTTTTTGGGGGCCTGCGCCTTGAGGGGCGCGGACGCCTGGACCTATCGCGACCGCTTAGGCAAGCGGCCGTCCCGGCACGTCGGAACTGCCGTGGGGAGTCGTGTCTGGCTCTTCTTGGGTTTGGTTGGCCAAAAGTCAGACAAATATCTAGTCGATCCGGGCCCTGGGCAGGGGTGAAGTGTGGTCCGTGATGAATTGTCAACTTAATTGGGTCGCGAGTTGGTATTAGGGCCCCTCCTCTTAGTGTAAAAGAGGGCAGGCGAAGGCGATGAGTGACAACCGGGGCGATAGACACGCGTTCGAGGCGAGGCCAGGAGGCTGGACTGTCGCGTGCGACACTCAAGCCACTGCCTCATTCCACTTTCGCGAGGATCCAGTGACGTCCGATTGCTTGAATGGACGTTTAGCACTTGACATCTGAGGTGGGGATTCTGGTCTCATTTTCTCCGCACCCTGCTATACTATACCAGTGACGGTGGGGACTACGTTTCGCCATGACACGTAGATAGATCTGGGGAGGTGACCAGCGCGTCGGCCACCAAGCCGGTCTCAGGCCTGGTGACCGGATTAGTCTGTGTTGGCCTCCTCACGGGTGCTTTTATGGACGGTGTTATGCGATGCTTGCGCTTGCGTGCCGTGATGATTACTTACCCTGATCGGAACTGGGGGAGCCCCGGATTGGTCAATCAGGGGAGCGTCAGAAAATGGATGCGCCCACTGCCACGCCCACGCCCAAGGGGGTTTCGGGATCATGCAATTGCACAAGGTCCAGGGCAGACACACAAATTCGGCCTGCTCGAGCCTCCGATCTAGTGTCACTGTCACTGTTGACTGGACTACTTGACGAGCCCTCCCCAAAAACATTGCGAAATGATCGTGTCTGATCTGCACAAGTTCCAGACCTCTACTATACTAAAGTTGAGAGCACGTGGGAGGGAAAAAAAAATAGTAGCAACAGGCTAGCAACTAGGGGAGGGAAAGCATGCTTATCTCCTTTGAGACGTCCAATTCAAAGAGAGCCTCCGGAGGCCTTCGAGGTGAGGTAAGTGCGTGGTAAAATATAAACAAAAATAACTTGACAGAAGCTTCCTTAATTGTATTAGAATCAGAGATAATAAAGATATGATTACAGTGATACGTAGCGATAGCGACGCAACGTATGGAGAACCTACGCCCTATCCCGGCCAAACCTTGGCCAAGGGTCTTCTCCTTAAAGATTTCCCATAGAAAACCACAATCCACCTGGGGAGGTTGAGGTTTTGCGCCTCAGTGAGGCTTGGGAATGTCGAGTTGAAGGCTGCAATAGACAAGTGACGAAACCACGTTGCAAACTTGCGCCTTACAGAGCCCCCGACACCGACGCGGCCGCCTAGCTTTCCAATCCATTCAATGGACCATCTTCCTAGAGCGAATATGCAATACAACATCACAGGAAGTAGCAATCTTGGCCTAGTGTGTGATTATTTCAACTCTGCCATGGCAGTAGAAGCTTCTGCCTGTCAAAGCTACAACACATGGTATAGTACCTAGTCCTAACGTAACCGACCTCTTTCGTGCTACTCGATCATGATACCAGAACAGAAGACCACCGGCACCGACCCATATTCCTGATCAGGTAGTGGCGTTCCGGGAGAAGGGTCTGTCTACCTCGGATTTAGAGTGTCGAGTGAATGTCCTTTTTCCTTCTGGCATGCTCACATGCACGATTACTGCCCCTGTCAAAGGTTTCTGGGTGACGTTCATGCGGCCCAAATCGATTCCATCATTTGAGGGATAGCGACGTCCATTCCACGCCCATCTGTGGATCTCGATCAGGGCTCATTCACACAGGCATGAGGGCATGATAACATAATGTTCTTTTATCTTTCTCGTTGTCCGCAGTATCGTACGAAAAGCCTGTAACTTGTACCCCTCTCCGTACCTACTTCAAGAAAGGTCTCATCAGATGTATCGACATAAAAGGACCCCCCGTCTCTCATGCACCAAAGGCTATGAGATACAGCGTTGCCAGGCCATGATGACCCTTAGGAACATATTAAAAGGTTCAAGGCCCAAAGAGAGTGGCGACTGTAATGCCTCCGGCAAGAAGATCGCGCCGTGGTGCTGGCTGCCAACTGCACATCCATCGCAGTTATGTCCTTTACCGAGACCAAGGCACGTTATCTTCTATTACTTCTCGAGAGGTTCATCATCTTCTCAGTCGGGTGCGTCAAGTAGCTAGCCATATTTCTAGGGGAAGGAAGCCTGAGGAAAGGTGGCGAGTCACACAGGGAACATGCAGCTGCTATCAAACAGAATTACCTACCATTGACATCGGCGGTTTTTCGGACGTTCCGTAACGTGCATGTACTGCAAAGTTTGATGCAAGTCTTCTCCGCAGAAAATCCCAGGCACTGTAGATCCAGTCGCGTCGTGTTGCGATCGAGGGCGTTGCCTGCCAAGCCTTTGGGTTGGTGCCAGTGCACTGACGAGCTAGCAAGCAAGTGAATATTGTCGAGCCCGCGATGGTAGGAGTCCTGCGCCTCTGCGGTGTAATGGAGTTGAAGCCTCAGTAGATAACGGCGGCAGAAGAATGGCGATCGGCTCGCTCGTCTGTATTTTGTTTTAGGTTTTCGATTATTGCCCGTGTATGATTCATGCAGTGATGGTGACTAGAGTCAGCAGTATTGATAAGAGAAGGGAGAAGAGTAAAACGACCTGTGCGTGTGCGAAGCATCCCACCCCAGGGTGTGTGAGGGCGTGTAGTATTCCCTACCGCTGAGACGGCACCACACCAGATTTGGCTCACAGCTATTGTTCTCGCAGGATTCAGTATGAAAAGTCCAGGGTGCAAAAGGATAATACTACCTATCTTGTATTGACCACTGGCATAGTCTGGTTTCGCGAGGTGCCGAATGAGCGTCGCAGAACTGGGAAAGAACCTTGAGTTTGATGTACAATAACTCACTCGTAAGTAGCTTAGAATGTTATTACAAGAATCCTTTCATGGTCTTGCGACAAGAGGGAGCGCCGAATCACTGGTAGCTCTTGTGCGTTGCTTTTTGTTTCACAAGGAGAGACGATCATCGCGCATCATCACCTCATCTGTGCGGCCAACCATGAATACTCCCTGAATCCGTGCACTCGCCGCAAATCAGGCACACTGACAGTTGGTGACGGCAGGTGACACGGGATTGAAAGCCCCAGGCACCACTGATACCGAGCTGCCAGCTCTGTCAAGTTCAGGAGACCCCAGGGCAATCTTTCAAGCTGCAGAGTTACTGTGTATGAGTTACTGTATATATACAATCTGAGAGCTGCATTGATTTACAGCAGTTTGCAGTGAGGATGGCACTGACATGGATTTTTCATTATATAAGGAAAACCTAGAAGTATCTATCAATGAGCCTTTGTGATCCTTTGCCTCTCCTGATGCTTCAGCATGATGGCCTAAGGCAAGAATGTTGCAAACCTTAGGGTTAAGTGTGAGGGATTGCAGACACATGTGTGTTGTCTGCAAAGACAATGTTGAGATGGATGTCTGTGCAGCTATGCCTGGACTGGACAGTCTCATGCTCAGGGGTTCAGTAGAACCAGCCTGGACATTACTAGGGGCACTTAATGCTCCACAATTATGGACTTACTATCCTGACACCCACTATTGTAACCGGTCTGGGGTGATGGTTCAACACCATCGCGCCCCTGTAAGTTGCGGAACCGGCCAATTAGAGGACTCGTGCCCCTGTTTCACATTTGCGCCCCGTTTCATGTACATCAGCTTGTGATTTCTTGAGTGTCTTGTGCCATTGGTCGTTATTGTCTTGATTGTATAAATAGGTAGCACTGCCCCCTCAGGCCCTAGGCCTGCCCTCAAGTACTCTGTACTATATATAGGGGACTCATTACGTGTCACCGCCAAGGGTTTGACAGCAACAATAGACACACTGAGTCGACTAGCTAGGCCTCGCAGTGGCCTAGAAGACTGATAGAGAGGAAGTCGACCTGCAAGTCGATATCGATATCGGGTTACCGCTTGCTGAGCTCCAACTCAGTAGCCACCCACAGTGAGATAGAACACTGCTATGATTGAGACAAGAGACTCAACTTGCCCCTACTAGGCGTAATGAGTCCCCTATTTATAGTACTTAGTACATGAGGGCAGGCCTAAGGCCTGAAGGGGCAGTGCTATCTATTTTTACTCGAAACACGGAGACGAACAATAACAGCCAGTAGCAAAGACGGCTCAAGAAATCACACGCTGATGGACATGAAACGGGGCACGAACATGAAACGGGGTACGAACACTCTAGTTGGCCGGTTCCGCAACTTACAGGGGCGCGATGGTGTTGAACCATCACCCCAGGCCGGTTACATTACGCCTGGTAGAGGCAAGTTGAGTCTCTTGTCTCAATACAAGCAGTGTTCTACTTCCTTGTGGGTGGCTACTGAGTCGGAGCTCAGCAAGCGGTCACCCGGCTTATCCATATCGACTTGCAGGTTGACTTCTCCTCTATAAGTCTTCTAGGACACTTGGAGTCCTAGCTTATCGGCTTAGTGTGTCTATTGTTGCTGTCAAACCCTTGGCGGTGACAACTATTGTACACCCCCCTTCTGTCACGCTGGACTGAGCGTGGCGGTTCTGTCAATGTTTCTGTCTGGCAGCCTCCTTGGCTGCTCGTTCTCTTTGTATGAGGGGTAAGGCATCTGGCCTATCTCTGTCCTTCTGTTGTATATGTAGGATGATATCTGCGTCGGTGACCGTCATCTTGGTTGTCTTCTGTGGAGTTCTAACGCCTTGTTAGAACGACTGTGGGTAGTGGCAGTGCTGGCTGCTGTCATTCCCTATCTCCTGAAGGAGGAAGGGGATCTAGATGTGAAGGAGTCGATTTGGATACTTAAGACATGTATCCAAAGGAAGGGATGTCTGGAGTGCTGATACACCTTGTATTGCACTTAGTTTGTCGGTATGCCACTAAGGTCGTGAATGGAAGGAGCTGCTCCTTCCTGCTGGGTGTTCTGATGCAGATAGGGTGATTTTATAGAGCACTGAGAAGTCCGTTACTCAGTGACCTTCATCTGTCTGGAGCGAAGAAAGGCAATGCCTTTCTGAGCGCTTAACGTATGTGTCGGAGTTCGAAGAATTCCCAATTGGGACTCAGTTTACTATATATGGTAGATTAAGTGAAACGCGTCACTAAGTCACTTAGCAGACCCTAGGGTACATTCTAGGGCACAAGGGGGAGGGGAAAAGGGGCTGGGAAGCTTAGGATCACTTCGAGTGTTGCTCTGAGAATGTCTAGGATTCACAAGAGACCAAGCTTAAGGCTTTGGTCCCCTTCTATGAGCGTATTTATACACAACTATTTAGGCGGAGTCTTCAGCAGCGCCTGACGTGTTTCAGTGGCAGTAAGGCCATGAAAACCATTGGCAGATTAGTGTAAGTAGTTTAGTAACAAGCCGAGGCAACACAACAGCAGAAGGGATCGGCAAGAGTGTAATAGCAGTAGTGTAAGGTAAGGAGGGGGAAGTGGTGACAACTCCAGCTGGACTGTGGGAAATATGTACATATAAGGCAAGAAGATTAGTAAGCGTAAGTGTCCCAATAGTCCACCATGACACCTTCCTTCGTACACTTCAAATATCTCATCCAAATTTTATCTAAATTACACCAAACTTTGTATATAGCATCCAATACACTATATTAATACTATCCATGCATTTTATTGTGTGATATTGTCACCACCAAGGGTTTGACAGCAACAATAGACACACTACATCGATGAGCTAGGTCTTGAAGTGACCTAGAAGACTTATAGAGATGAAGTCGACGTGTCGATTGATGTCGACGTCTGGGTTACCGCTTGCTGAGCTCCTACTCAGTAGCCACCCACAAGGAAGTAGAACACTGCTAGTATTGAGACAAGAGACTCAACTTGCCTCTACCAGGCGTAATGAGTCCCCTATATATAGTACATAGTACTTGAGGGCAGGCCTAGGGCCTGAAGGGGCAGTGCTACTACCTATTTATACCTGAAACACGACAAAGACAATAGCGACCAGTAGCAAAGGTCACTCAAGAATCACATGGCTGATGTACATGAAACGGGGCACAGAACATGAAATGGGGTCAAGATACTCTAGTTGGCCGGTTCCACAACTTACAGGGGTGTGATGGTGTTGAACCATCACCCCAGGCCGGTTACATCACTCCCTTGCTAGACAGGATGCCCTCATCCTGTCATTCTCCATCCCAATTGCCTCACCAGCTGAGGCTGAAATTGCTCGACTCCCACTTGTGGGACTTTCTTCCTGGCCCTGGCAGCGATGAGCTGATCCTTGCTTGCTTGTTTTGTGGCCTCAGATGCCGCCAAATTTGCCTGAGCCAGGCGTAGCTTGGCATGCAGCGTGTCGACTTCTTGGTCCAGGACTCAGTACCGTGTGATCTCGGCGAGGAGAGGCCAGTCGTCCAGATTGATGATGGCCTCTCGGAGCGGGTGGTAATTGACCTTGGTTCCCCAGAGGCGGGCGCAGAACCAAGGCGGAAGCGGTGCGAGGGGGTAGTCGTCGAAGTCAGGGTGAGCATAGAGCTCGATGATTTGGGTGTCGTGGTCGCCCATTGCATTGGCCGCCAAGCCGGCCACTCATCCATCGTCCAGCTGTTTAATGAAGATGGCGGGCTTCTCGCCATCTGGGGTTGTGATGGTGAACTCAGGGAGCCTCCTGTCATTGTCGACATACCCATTGGGGCACAGGAGGGGCTCCCCGTCGATTTGTTGAATCCGTGCCTTAAGCTCACGGTTATCCCTGTTAACTTCCTCGAATTGCCGTTTGAGGCATCATGCCTTGTCTTGGAAGAGCACCTCTTGCTGCTGGAGTGTGGAGGCAAGGCCCTCGGCCAGCTGATGGAGCTGGGTCAGGCTGAGGTTTTCGTATCTGTCCAGGACAGATTGGATGGTGCCTGGGGAGAGAGGGCCTTCCCAGAAGGCGTTGGTTTTGAGGTCGGGGAATGTGCCGGGGAGGCGGATAGTGTTGGAGGTGGGGGTGGCAGCGGCCTGGCTGGTGCTGGTCGTCCTGGGGGGAGATCAGACAGCCTCCTCGGCCATGAGATGTATGCTGGGTGCTGGGACTGGGATTGGGACAGGGGAAGACATGTGGAGGCAATGGCGTTGTAATGAGTGGAGGAGAGTCGAGTTGATGATTTTGCCAGGGGTTTCTGCTTCCCTTTTATATTGTTCAAGGGCCGGCACTTGTGATACTCCCAAAGGAGATCTGGGGCATGCACTTGGTCAGCTGGTTCCCAAGTGTTGTCACTTTTGGGGTAGCCCCGCCACTTTATGAGATATTGCAGCTTCTTTGACTGCCCTTGATAGCGGTGATTTCAAATCTGCTCCACCTCGTATTGTTCTTCGTCATTGATCAGGTCAGGAGGGGGTCGGGCATAATTGGGCCCGTGGGTGTCCGTCTCTCTGTATGGGGTAAGAAGAGAGGCATGAAACACTGGGTGAATCAGCCATGAGGCAGGGAGTTGCAGGAGGAAGGCGACTGGGGATATTTCTTTAAGGATCTTGAAAGGGCCATACCATTTTGGGTTTAATTTGGACCCTTGATGTGGGAGCATCAGGTGGGTTCCCTCCAGCCATACTTGGTCTCTGGTCTTGTATTGTCCCGGTGGTACTTCGGCCGCCTTTCTGTTGATTGCTTCGATTGCCTGCTCTCATGCCTCTTCCATCCTTTGTGTCCGTTGTTCCACTGCCTCGTTGTTGGTCTGGACCCCCATATCTCCAGGCCCCAGCGTTGGCTCATATCCGATCAGAATTTGATTGGGAGATAGCCCAGTGGTGCTATTCCTTTGGTTGTTGTGTACTGTGGTTGCAACCACAACCCATTCTGTCCAGTCATCTGGCTGTCCATTTGTCACCAGGCGCAGGTATTGTTCTATCCATTGGTTCTTTTGTTCAGATAGGCCATCTGTTTGGGGATGGGCAGCTGTGGACAGGTTTTGTTGTATCCCTAGTCTCTTGGTGAGCGCCTTTCCGAAGCTTGATGTGAACCATGGGTCTCTGTCGCTGATGATTTTTCTTGGTAGCCCGTACCATGGATAGAGATGATCCAAGTAGAGTTGGGCGATTCCTGGCCCCGTGATATTGGTCGAGCAGGGGAGGAATAGGCGGCACAGGAGCATCCATGGTCTACAATGGTGAGGATCGCATCTAATCCTCGCTTTAGGGGCAGTTTGGTGATTAGGTCCATGGATATAGTCTGGAATGGTAGTGTCCCCGGTTCCGAGGGGATTCGATAGAGTGGGACGTGGGGTCAGTGTGTCAGTATTTTGGCTTGTTGGCATGTCACGCATCCCTTGATGTAGTCCGTGATCCATTCCTTCATCTTCAGCCACCAGTACTGCTCTTGTACTTTTCTTAGGGTCTCGTCTCTCCCTGGGTGACCAGATGTGGGCATGTCATGGGCATTCCTAATGATGGCTCGTCTGAGCTCCTTGAGGTTTGGTACAATGGTTTTCTTGTGAATCATCTGTACCACTCGGATTCGGTGGGGTGGAATGATTGTGACGTCCTTGTTGTCGCCCTCGCCGTGGTCCACATTTGACGGTCTGGATAACGTGTCTGCTGCTGTGTTCATTTTGCCTGGGATGTATTCCAGTATGTAGTCGTATTCTTGGAGGTCAGCGTGCCATCGCGCGGTCCGTTGGTTTAGATTTCTTGGTGACTTCCAATACTGGAGGTTGGCGTGGTCAGTTCAGATTATGAATGGCATCTTGGTCCACCCTAAGTAGTGTCTCCAGTGGGCCAGAGCCTTCATGACGGCTAACAGTTCTCGTTCATAGATGTCGTAATTTCGTTCTGTGGGTGTGAACGTTGCTGAGTAGTATGCCACTGGGTGTAAGATTGGTTTATGTCGTTGGGCCAAAGTTGGTGTGAGGTTGTGCTGTCCCTCCTGCGAGAGTACGGCGCCCATGCTGTATGCCGATGCGTCGACATGGAGTGTGAACTGCTTCTCGACATCTGGTTGGATCAGTACTGGGCTGCCACACATTCTCGTTTTCAGCTCCTCGAATGCTTTCATTTGTGCCTCTCCCCAATGCCAGGGTGTGGTTTTCTTCGTTAGTTCAAGTAGGGGCCATGCGATTTTTGAGTAGTTTGGAATGAAGTAGCGGTAGTAACCAGTGAATCCCAAAAAGCTCCTGACGTCGGTTGGGTTTTTCGGTGGGGACCAGTCTGCGATTCCCTGTAGCTTTTTGGGGCTCATCCTGAGGTGACCTTTTCCCACAATGACCCCTAGGTACTCGATCTCATCTTTCTCAAACTGGCATTTTTCTGGTTTGAGGTAGAGGTCATTCTGCTCCAGTTTGTCCAACATGCGATGGACATACTCCTGATGTCTGGCTGTGTGCTGTTCTTCTGTTTCATGTGGTCGTTTGGCTGTGTGAATGGCGATGTCGTCCATGTAGACAGAGAGCCATCCCTCTCCTACTTCCTGTCGGAAGATGGCGTTCATCATCATTTGGAAGGTCGCCGGGGAGTTAGTGAGGCTGAAAAACATGACTGTGGGTTCGAACAGTCCCTCGTGGGTGAGGAAAGCAGCTTTCCACTCGTCTCCCTCTTTTATCCTGATGTTGTTATAGCCCCATCACACGTCGACTACTGTGAATTTGGTGCACCCACTGAGTCAGTCCATGACTTGCGGGATGAGAGGCGAGACGTTTCTATTCTTTTTGTCCATTTGTTGACAGGCCGGTAGTCCTGTACCGG